>VXBJ01006692.1:880744-894984 GCA_013400055.1 Nycticryphes semicollaris
TTTTTTATATATTGTATCTATTTCATTATTTTCTTCCTTTTTTTTTTTGTTTTAATTTTAGTATTAATACTTCATTAAAGTAGTTTAGTTCATTCTCAACTTGTATATCTCCCTATCATCCGCTTTCTCTCTGTTCTTTTTAGGGGGAAGAAGGGCCATCTGTCAGTCCGGCTTTGGTAACCTATCATCCGCTTCCTCTCTATTCTTTTTAGGGGGAAGAAGGGCCATCTGTCAGTCCGGCTTTGGTAATTTTGGCTCAAATCATGACAAACACAAAGTGCTGTCCCTATGCTACCACTGAATAGGATAGCAATAGGATCTTGTAGAGTCCTGTTTGGTAAGATTCCACATGGTCTCTGATTATGGCTCTTGATTTGCCTCTAGAGGATTAGAGTGCTGAGAGTGCAAAGAGCAAAATGTAATATAATGTAATGTAATGTAATGTAAGCTGGCTACCTTAATTAGCAGCTGCTGGTATTTTGCAAGGTAAAATTGGAAAAAAACTATTATAAATAAACAAAAAACCCCACTTGAAATACATTGAGTTTAATAAAAGGCACTCACTATATCTATTGAACTGTTAGAACTGATTGCAAGAATGTTGAAAGTCTGTGCATAGGAACAAAAAAACGGATAGATTATTGTGTGTTCTGGAGAGGTGTTTTGAAACAGCTATTTTTATTGTTCTAATACATGCATTTGATTTGCCAAAATCAGCCTGTGTACAGATATGTGCAAATCAAATACTGAAATTCCCAAGGTGAATGATAAGCTCCATCTACATGTCCAGCTGCTGAACTATGTCCCAGAAATATGAAACTCTGGTGGGAAACAAGGAAATCTCCTTTACAGAGATTTGCAACTCAGTCTGATTAGACCCAAACTCTGCTTTTGGTAGAATGAGTAGGTACATGCAACAGTAACGTATCAGGTTATGAGCTAGAAGATCAATTATTTTTTGGCAGAAAAAGAAAACAAAGTGGAAAAGAAAAGAAAGAGGACAGTAACTCAGACATGAAGACAGCTGTTGCATTTTCCCCTCTTGATTTATCTCCTATATATTTGAGCTTCATCAGAGAAAAGACACCAGTGTGTCCTTTAGGAGTTTAGGACCTCTAGGTGAAGAACCTCCTTTCGGTAATCTGTGATAGTCCTCACATTCCCTTTCCTGTGGGCAAACGAGGTAGAACAAGATGGTTCCCATGCCTAAAATCTTCTGCACACTACTATATCTAAAGATAATTTATGGTAATTTATAATTTTTTTTTTATTTTAGAAGTTTCTAAAAATTTACCCTATTAAAAATGCTACTTAATATTTTTATAAACTTCAAGCAAGCAAACAAATGCATAAGATGAAGTTGTCTTTCCCCTCTATATTAGATTGCTTACATCTGTTGTCTGTGGTCTTTTTCTGCTTGGTACACGTTTCCTCTAGGTCTACAAGATTTGGATAGTCACATGGATAGTCACATAGAATCGCTACCAAATCACTTTGGCCACAGTTAGGTAAAAACAGGAGAGATTAAAGTGTAGGTCAGGCATATGTTGTGCTCCCAATTCTTTGACTTCTCATTTGAGTTTTGATATCTCATTTTCCTGTTGGTGTTGGCAGGTATTTTATGTAGAAGATAATCGTTGGCACATGGAGTCTATGTGGCACTTCTGTGTTGTTGCAAACATACTCTTATTATGTTAGGGTGTTCAGAGGAGGAAAATGACTATGTTGTAAAAGTCAGTACAGACATGTAAAAACAGCCTCTCTGCTTCTTCACAAAGAAACTATTTTGTGATGTTTAAAAACATACTCCTAGTGGTGTCCCATCTTGCAAAATGCATTTAGTTCTGCACAACTGATAAAAGCGCTGCCACTTGTCAAAAAATATTCAGGGCCTTCCTAGCAAGGTTTTCCTTGGTAGATAAATTCTTGAAAGATTCAAGTGTTTCTTCAGCACAACCCTCTTTATCTACAGAAATGCAGCCAGCAGCGCATTTACCACAACACAGACAGAAGGAGCAGCAGGAAGCAGTTTTCTGTATTGGTTTCTTGTTGGTTTTTTTTTCAATTGATCTCCTAGAAACATCTTTACCTTCTTGCCTCACCTTCCTTTTTTTTTTTTTTTCCAAATAAAGCTAGTTTGTCAGTCACTTGGATGGTAGTGGCTACTGTTTTAACTATTGAACAAGAAGTAACTTTCCTATTTTAACTTGAAAATGAAGTGGCTGCTGTGCCACCCTTTCAAGGATGGTAGATGAAAGGCAGCACCTTTTTAGCACCTGTCATTACTTCAGAGAATCAAAGAAGGTGTTCATTGAAACTACAGTCTTTGTCTGTGTCTCTTAGAGGTATGATATGGTTTCCACAGCTTGAAATGAAGGCTCACCTCAAAACTGAAAAATACTTTTCTAGTCTTCTAAACATGAGAATATTGGACATTTTATTGAAAGATTACGTATTATGACCGAAGTACATCGTTCAAGCAGCATGCCCAAGATAATTTAATGTTGTATAAACCAATGACTAAAAAACTGAAGATGAGATATTAAGATGCAAAGCAAAAGAACAGTTTTTCCCTGCAAATGGCACAAACAGCTAGTGAGTGATCAGACAGGAAAATGTAGAGAATAATAGACTGAGAAAACTCATTACTGCTTTTATTATTATTTTTTTTTGCTTTGTTCCAATTTTGTAAGACCCTTTAAAAAGTGATACTTAAAGACTGAAAGACTGAAGAAAATAAGTTTCACCAAATATGGGAGAGACATAAACAGCATCTGAGGTGGGTGGCTCAGAGGGTCTTCTGCCTTTGTACTGCTCTACCTGTAACTACGCTGCCTCACAGTGTCTCATCCTGTAGCTGTTGAACCCTTAAAGAGACCCACAGGCATGAGAGAGCAGGGTCATTGCTGGTGAAAGGTGGTGAGGGTTGTACTGAGATGATGAAGCCACTCAGGAACAGAGAAGGGTCAGGAGGGTATCCAGCACTCTGCCAGTCACCTTCATACCCAAATGTAGCTGGCTATGATGGCAGGTGGATGGTCAAATGATGCTTAGTGGTGACAGTCCAAATATTTCTGGTTGGTTTTTGTGGGCTGGGATTGGAAGGTAAAAGGAGATGATGGTGACGTTCTTATGAGAATCAATTCACTTTCTTTACCTCTGTAATTGATAGCTTCAACATTATTGTTTGTATAAAATGAACATTAGGAAAAGGACCAGCTAAGCAGATTTTAGGGGCTACCTTCTTCCCTGAGAATGACTAATTAATGATCTGTAACAGCACTGTTTCAGGTTTGGGAAGAAAGGGTAGGCTTCCTGGGGAAATTGAATTTTAAAATAGAAATACCTTTTATTAGCTGATAGCCTTTGTTATCTTCCAGCCTCATTGTAGACTGTATCAGCAAAGGGAAGTAAAAACACAACTTGGAATTTACAAGTAACTACAAGAAACTTAAAATTATACTTCAGTTCACTGAGTTTGTTCCCTGAAAGCAAAATATAAATGCAAAATTGACAAGAGTGTACCCTAAGGGAGAGAGAAAATGTTAATCCTAGTGGATGCACATTTGTTTAAGTTACACAGAAAGTGCTGTAGCAGACTACATATATTGTCTTATTAATGTTCAGTTCCATGGCATCAATTTTTTCTCTGCCTGTAGTTTGATTTAACTTTTCAACATTTTAACTTTTTAGCTCTGTGCACGCAAACCTCTTTCCCCATATTCTGAAGCATGCTAGATCAAGACTGCACTTTTATTTCTGCAGAAAAGCAAGCTATGCTTTATAGCTCCTTAACAAAGCAGCTTCAGAATTAGTGCTATCATACGCACATATAAAGGAAGGTTATTTTTTCTCATTAAAAATCCTGGGAGACATGGTAATTTTCCAAAAGTTTTGTCCTGCAAATGTTCTTTCAGTGGTTGTATGTATTGCCACAGATGGTCCCATTGAAGTAATCTTGAAATGAAATTAACAATGCATAATTAATAATTATTAGTATCAATGTATGCGAAGTCCTTTCCAATGACTTACATTTGAATAATAATTTAGAAGTTACCATAAGAATTACCATAAATTAATGTCAAAATACCCCATGATTGTAGCAGCTTAGGTCAAAGGTCCACTTAGTCTGGCATTCTGTCTCTAACAGTGGTCATAAGTGCAAGAACATAGCAAGTATATATGACACTTCCATTTTTAACTTGCTGGATGTATCTTGCTTATTTAGTGAGTCTGATCAGAAGAAAGGTGCCCAGCAGGTATCTTTGCAATTCATTGTCAGTCTCCTCTTGAGCCTGAGTAGGCTACTTTCATCCACAGTGTCCTCCAGACAAGTTTCATGAAACTACCTGTTCAAAAAAGGTTATAAGCATTGCATGAAACACTGTCTCTTTTCAGTTAGTTCAGACATTTCAGAGATATGGGATAATAATAAAAAATGTCTGTAATCTCCTGTTTTCTTCTATAGTATATGCCTTTATATTTGTTTGCTGGAATCTGTCTGGATGGCATGACACCTGTAAGACTGAAACCCATCATGCACTGCAGATTTGACAACTAATCCCATATGCATCCCCATGGCGATCACAAGTTTTGAGTAGCTCCTGTTTTTTAGAAGGAGAAACACGTGGGCCAAGTTAAACTCAAGAGCAAGGCTTGACCCATGTGGAAATAACCCATATGGTTTATTACACCACCTGGAACAGGTCTCCACTGGTGGTCTTCTCCCTTCATTGAGCAGATGGCAAGGGCAGGATTTCTCTCTGGCTCCTGCCTTGTGGGTGTTTCTGCCAGCAAGTGCTGTGGCTCTTCAGGGATGGAGAAAATGTGGGTGCTGGAATTAACATAAAACTTACAAAATGCTACAGAACACCCTCTTTCTAGGTGAGTAGTGCTGTAGATCTACAAACTCTCTTTTCAGAAAGTTGTTAGTCTTTGGTCATGAGATTCAGATGTGAGAGGAAAGACTTGGCAGCCTGTGGAGCTGTACTGGGAAATTACAAAGCAAGCAGCAGACATCCTGGCACACACACGTTCCTCTGAAGGTGGCAGCTGTTCTAGTCTGATTAGCAGCCGTGAAACTGTTTGTAAGCCAGACTGATAAATGAAGTAACTCTTTCAATACCAAATCTGCCCTTAGATGTTGGAATGAAAATATCTTAAATAAACTGTTGTTTATTTTCTAATCCTACAGCTTGTGTGTTAACCTAAAACAAGAGTAAGGCCCCATAATGCTGAAATATGCTGTCTGAATGTAGTGGATTTTTTTGGGGGGAACTCTGAGACAAGTAAGTAAATTAGATCTGGCTGTTGAAAGAGATCAGAGAGACCTCAGGCCAGTGAGTCGAAAGGGATCCTCATTTCCTCTCAGTTCTGAAAAATATTGGTGCCTGTCAGCAGTGTCCAAAACTGCTTTCATTTAGCCTTTCCAGCTAAGATGGGCTGCTGATCAGCATGTTTGGTCCCTAGAGCAGAATTAAAGTGATCCTAGCTACAGTGGTTAGCTATAGTTGTTAGCTAGGAGTATCTGGGTTGCCTACAGGAGTTGCAAAAGCTGAGCATGCTAAAGAGTGGCTCCCCTAAGCTTTGGCACACAAAGGATTTTATGAAGGGATAACACTGACTTCAAAGATAAGCAAGTTGCTACAAAAATTAAATCCCATTGAGTATGACGACAGCTGGGGAAACCAAATAAGAAGATTAGTCGAAAATGTAGTAGTCATAAGATTTAACAAGTCGGCAACTCCTATTTGATCCTTGAAAGTGTTTTTGAGAAAATAGCATTCCAAGAGTATTCCCTAGGTATTCCATCGTGGTATAAACTTGGTTTACACTTAGGTATTAATGGCAAAGAAGAGAGGAAAAAACTAGAAAATAAGTGAAAGCTTAGAGAAGGGGAAAAGGTATCTGCAAGGAAATTTTTTCTCAGTGGAAACACAAACCAAAAGAGGTCATATAATTAGTGCTCACTGTAACAGCATTTCCCAGGGGTTTGCAAATTGTCCAAACTAAACCCTGGCGACATCATTGCGGCACAGATCCATTAGTCTGCTGGAGGTGGTAAGCTCCTGTCTGCTCCTTATGCCTGAGTATTACCATGTCTTGTTGATGAGCTTGGCAGCTGCTCACTTGGAAATCGTGTTGTACTGCTGGTGGTGATGTCTGAGGAGAGCTGCTCAAGCAGAAAGGCTCTTTGTGTGGAAAATAGTGTGTATTTGCAGCCTCCCAGGCTTTTTAAGGGTAGCTCAGGCTGTCAAACACGACAGCTTGCATATTATAACATCCACGCTGCTAAAATCAGAGGTCTCCTTTAAAAACAAATGTTCAAAGTTATTAATAGCTGTGGGTGTGTGACCAATGAAATAATTGGAATGGCATATGGGAAATAAGAGGATTTATCAATGACGAGATCTTTCTCTCTCCTTCCATCATTTAAGTTCTCCAGTATGTTTCAGTCATTTCTGGGCAAATACTGTGCTAATTAGTTTCAATTTCCCTGGGGAAAGGATCTGGCCTTTTTTTTTTCCCTTCCCCTGATAACATGTTTTCACACTTTTAATCAGAATATGCTGAGACTGCCTCAAATCACAGGAGTATGTCAAAATACATAGTCAAGACTGGAAAGTGGCAGGTTGGCTTTTTGGTTTTATATTTCTTGGCATTTTTACCATCAAGGAAGCAAAGTTCAATCTATAGATAAATATATGCCCAGATATACTTACAAATCATCTGCAAAGATTTTGGTGACTGATTTCTGAGACCAAATGAGGAAACTGGCAGATAAAAGCAGGGTTTAAAGGCAACTGGCAGCCCTAGGGGATGCTATCAGAAATTGGAATGACACTGTTCACTACAGAGAATATGAACTGATGTTTAGATCCCTTTTTCCTCTACCATTGATATTTCTCATGCAGAATCAGCCCCACAATCTGAAAACAAAGCAGAGCTTAGTATAGGATGATTTTGCTGTTCCGCTGCCACTGATTCAAATGGATGTTCCTAGTTTTCCTGTAATCATTCTGGGATGTCTCTAATACCATTGTAACTTCAAAGCCTGCAAGAGACTCTGCTGCCCTCTTTTTCTCCAGCCTTTCACCTACTTCTCATTCTTTTTCTTGCTAAATATGGCAACAGGAAGATTTACAAAGGAATTGTGCAAAAAAAATTTCTAAAGCAGTAAGTGTCTATGTGTTAGCAAAACCAAACTGCTAGTGCCAAAGTATTTGTACTAATTCTGAGAAGCTGTGTGAAAGAATAGAGCATGTTTTTGTCTTTGCGTTCCCCCTAACTGGGTCAGGTACAGGGCAGTGTATGGGAGCCTTTCCATGGATTCTGGTGTGTTTGCATCATCGTGAGGCTCTCCTCACCCACCAGAGGCAGAGCTCTGCGTGCAGTCTTGAAAACATTTGCATTTTTGCAGCCATGAAGTAGTAGAGCTGGGATAAGGGTGGAAACCATTGTCATTCTTGTTCCATGTTATTTTCTTTCTTTGATGACATATTCTCACCAGTAGCAAAATGAAAGGGCATTAAAAAACCCCCCAAAAATGCTTCCACCAAAAAATTCTGACTATGAACACCTACCTTTTAGTTTATGCAGTGTTTGCCTGTAGAACAGAGAGCGTTTCGGTGTGTTACTGTGGGCCACATCAGTAACTGGGGGCTCGTTCTCTCTCTACTCCTGGTGAGGAGCTGCCCAGCTCTCAAAGTTGCATCAGGTCTTCAGTGGCAGGAGCGACAGAGCTGCTTTGAGAGGGAAGCCACATTAAATGACCTCCAGAGGTCTGGTAGAACCAGTATTTCGTGGTTTTGTGATTTGTGCCTGATACACTTGACTGGCATTTGGAAGCTCTGGGGTCTTTTCCCAACTTTCCTAACGGCAACCACCTCCCTGCCTGGCTTCAGATCTATACCGTAAGGGTGGAAAAATCAACCTTCTTTTACTTGCTAGTTGTTTTTTCCATTAGATTAATTACTGGGTATGTTTGCAGGGTCACCCCTGAGACCTATGTTCCCTTCGTAGTAGTAATGAAAATGAAGCCAGCGGGTGGTGGTTGTGCTGCGGTTGCAATGGGTCATGGGAGACAGAATGTGGATCAAAGTTTGATATTTTGTATTACTTTGGCCCTCACTCTCTCTTAAACCATGTTTTATAGTTCCTTCAGGATCATGAGTTAGTTGCTCTTCGCTTACATTTTTCATAGTAGATTTATGTTTTGGCTCTAGTCTTAAATAAATGTTTGTGGTTCTGATACATTTCATCAGTTTTAAGAGTATTGTTTGCATCACACATTTAGAACAGAAAAGTGTTATGCATGAAATTAAATCATCTGAATATTTATTATTAATGATTACATGTAGCAGGAAAATATTACCCATTTAGGGGTTTTTAAAAGACAAAGGAAAAGTGCATGCTTTACATCAGATTTTGTGGAGCTGCTTTAAAAGTAAGCAGCTGGCAATAAGGCAGTTACGTAGCCTGTAAATGGTGCAAAACTTGCAGTTTATCTTTGCCAGGATTCCTGTTCTTATAGACCTGAATTTTGTATATAGTATTTTTATGGTAGGTCACTGTTCTCACTTTTCATATGAATAAGGTGTTTTCACTCTGGAAGGGAAGGTTTCAATTTCTTCCTTTAGCAGCTACTTTACAGTGACTTCTTTTCAGCAGCAGATGTCACACCAAACTCGGCAGAGTGCAAATATTTGTGCTTTGCTGGTGTCTCTCCGAAACCCTTGCAAAAGGGGTTTGGCTGGGAAACAGCTTCTGGTCCATCATGACCTCACCAGGAATTTTTTTTCATGGGGGGCTCCAAGCTTTGATATATTTGCAGGTGGCAGTGAATATATTGAGACTGGTTCTCTTGTTATTTCATATCTTCATAAGGCTTTAATGAGTACAGTGCTCAAGTGCTTTGATATCACATCGTGTCAGATGACAAAGGTACCAGCTCGCTCTTCTAGCATTTGTAGAGTCTTCCCTGCCCCGAGGCTGTATAAATTGTATTACTTTCTCTTAGAAGCTATTTGGAGGGGGGTGGATCATATCTGGTATGGCTGCTGTGGCTCTGGGCACTGGCACAGACCACTAACATTGACACAGCACTCCTGGCCTCCAGCCAAGCATCTCAGATCACTGAGAATATTGGCCAGATATGTAAAGGCAAGGTGGCCTGTAACCTTACCTTTAAAAACACCATCTTTAGTCTTTAGCTTCTTCTTAAGAAATATAAATACTTGAAGAAAGTATAAAAACCTGTATGCTTGGTGTTACATACACCTTACTCTGTGCAAAGGGGCTGGGAGAAAGGACAGCAGAAATTTGTAGTCCTTATTTTGCATATGGGAGAAATGACACGGCCATGCATTAGGAACAGCAGTGATAAGTTCCATACATCTGACCAGGTCTCTACTGCATCTTCGTGTTGTTTGTAGGGTCTAACACAGCCTGGCTCAGGGGATTTCTTTCATAACAGAAACAGAATTTAGCTGTAAAGGACAGGAAATTGTCTGTGTGGTGAACAAAGAATATCGGGGTTGATTTAAACTTTAAAAATTCATTATTCCGCTTTTGTTTATATTCTTCATTCAGGTCCCTTGAAAGTCACAAAGCTGCCAGGAAGGAAAGGAAAATAAATACGCATTTAATGCTTTTAATATCCCTGCAGTTCTTAAATATTATTGGCTTGTGCTTTTTCTCTAGAGAGTTGCAGATATATGGATTGTTGCACAAGTGTCAATATTAATTTCAAACTGGCCATTCACAGTTATTGCTTGTCTGTAAGATAACATGTTACTGTTTCAAAAGCCATCAATTTGCTAATTAGAATGCAGTAAAGGGAATTTCCCACAAGGGTATTGATCCTATCAAAATTTGTGCTAATGTAAAATAGTGATTTCAGACATTGCACGTGTTGGAGACATTGTTGCAAGAAAAGGCAGGACGTATAATTCTGTCATAGAACATTTCATCGCTGCTTCAGGTTCCACTGTTAAAAATTGGTGTAGGAAGAATACAATGCAATTTTACTATAAATGTCAGGAAGCAAGGATGTGTTGGTTTTTATGCTCTGAGGGAGAAGATGGTAATACGTCTGGGACTCGTCCTAGCAAGATTATTTCAAAATATTTTTTTTTTGAGGCAAGTACAGTATCTTGAAAGTTTTGTGAGTGGGCATGTGTGTGAGAGTAAAAGTCTGCTCCTTCCCTATCGGTTCGTATCAGTTCTGTGTTGTGTTCCTGTCAATGTATGACACCCACTGTATCACGTCACCTGCAATGAAACTCGTTATATGCTAATATTTTCTATTGCTCTTAAACATGTTTATGTAAAACCCAAAGAAAAAATTTTGTGGCTAGCTAAGACATCATAGAGAAAGTTCACCATATTTCTTTAACTGTCAAACTTTTTTTTTTCCCCTGGAGCATATAACTATTATCTGGAAAATAAAACAAACTTACAGGTGTTTAGTACAAGCAGTTCTCACAATGACTCCCAAAATCATTCCAGCTTTTAGCTCCTCCATACTGAGGACTAGACCAGTGATTTCGTCTATTATATTATCTCTACAGCTGTTGATGGAGAAGAAAAATACATCAATTTTCATAATCTGTATTTGTCAAAGAAAGATATCAAGTAATTAGAAGAGATCCATAGTTGTGTTTTTATTTTTTATTCTTTGCCTTTTATTCTGCCATTCCCATACATTATCTGCTATAAAAATGCAGGAGCTGGATCTGCAGATCCCACAGTGGTGGATTGTTATTAGCAAAATCCTTTCAGACATAATGGAGAGTTTAGGTTAAAGAGATATCCTGCTCATTAAAAAAGACAACACCTACAACATTACATTAGCTGGTGGAAGATAATTCACCTTATCAGTCAAGGTGCAGTCGAAGGAAGCTGAGGATTTCAGTGTAATAAGCCATGTGCTTGTCGATAATCCATAATTTTATTGTGTGAGCTTGGTGGTGAGACAAAGACATGCAGGCTGAAGGCAATGCCTGGATCAAGCCATGGGCAACTGGCAGTTTGGTGAGGGATTTTGTAATGGGAAGCAAAGTCCTCAAATGAGATCAGTGTAAATGGTGAACAAAACCAGCAAAGAGTGTCTGCAATCACTCAGTAGACATGAAAAACTCTGGATAAAGTTACAAATTCATTTAAGATCTTAAATACAGAATAAAATATCTGAAGCTATGCAAATAATAATAAAAAAGTATAAATATTTTTATTGAAATCTCAAAAAATGGATAATTTAAGAAACAAATTGATAGCTTTAATGTAAAAAATGTAAAATACAATTTCATTTGGATTTGTGAGTGTGATCTCATTATGATGAGTTATATGCTTAAGAGTTGTGAAATTAGTCGTCTCAACTACAAGTGTGGCTGAGCTTGTGTTTCTGTAGCAACTCTCCGATTAGTGTCACTCTCTAATATATTTTTAATTAAAAATCTAATTGGGATTTGTTATTGCTTCTAATTAATCTCCATAAATTTAATGTAGTTTTGTGCTCATTATCTGCATCTTTTTCTTCTTGCAGCATTTCCTACCCCAGCAAGTCTCAGGAGCTTGGCTTATTGGTCCCTCTTTCTCTACACTAAGGGGGAAGAAAACCGGGCTAAAAGCCATCGGTCCACATTTTGCTTCTTCATGGAGTCCCTGCTGGAGACCTGAGCTATGATTCAGTTCAAAGCTGATGTCCTCTGTGCCAGCTGAACCTTGAATGTTTGCTCTCCCTACAGAGGGAAAATTCAGCATTTCTGTATCAGGTGGGGTGCTGAGCCTGTTGGGGGTGAATCTCCCCCTTTTGAAGGCTCTTCACAGAGTGGAGACGGGCTGTGCATTGGTAGTGAGGTGTGGATGCCTTTCTACAGCTGTTGTTTGGGGCTCTGACTTGAAACTGTTGTACTCACCTTTACCCAGTGACAGCACAACATCCACTATTTCCTGCAGACGCCTGGTCAGTCTGCTGGACCCAGCCCTGGGCAGGGGAACTCAGTGTTGTGAGACTATTCACAGTCCATCAGCAGGCACTGAGGCCATATCGAGTCTCTGCTCCATAACTGCCCTCTAGCCGAAAGTCAGCTTTACAAGGTACAGGATTTCTCATCACATAAAACACCGAATAAAGTGTTTTATGTTTCAGAGTGCTTTGATGTAAGTTTAATAATATCTGCTGGGAAGTATAAGATCTAAAGGGCTTGATGTATTTTGCATGCTGTGAAACTCTCTCTCTCATATCTTCATTAACTCCCATCTCCACATAGTAGCCATTGTGTGTGGTCAATGAGAACTCCTGAAGCCTGTTCTTTATGTGGCCTTGTAGTCTATTGGCTCAGACCAAAGGTCAGACTGCTGGGTTGTATTATCTATAATGTGCTTACTCAAGCAGTCATGGCTGAAAATGACCTCTATGTGGTGTTTGCTCCCACTCCAGAGTGAATCTATAGCAGCCACAAGGTTGTTTTCAGTCCCGTGGGGCTATAAGCGGTCAAATGTTTCTGACTACAACCAGTTTATGCTGTTTATGAGGCAGTGCAGAGCTCTTATGATTGATATGGACCTTGTGAGGATATTCTATGGCACTGAGAATTGTGCCTTGGAGGTACTCTGCCTAAGCCAGGCAACTAGTGAATCAGTTTTCCTACTTGTCCAGATTTCTTACAGAGAGAGAAGTGTCTTTCAAATTCTTTAGGAAAAAAAAAGAAAGAAAAAAGAAAAAATAGCTGCACTTATATAAATGAAATATCTGTGCAGAATCTCCTCTAAAATCTTTGAGAGATCTTCCTCTTGTCACCGGCTGCACAGGATATTAAAGTACTATTTGGAAGGACTGCTGTGGCAAGCTCCTTCAAATTAGCATTTAGTCTCCCTAACTTGTTCCTGTCAGAGAAATAGAAGTAATTTACCTTTTGAAACACAAATTTAACTCATTTTAGGTAACTACAGATATTCATAATATACACCTCTAAATCTGAAATACCTCTGCAATGTCCCCCTGGCCACAGTCAATAAATAAATAGGCATTTCCTCAGTTTGTTTCTGCTTCATATCAAATACCACTTAGTTGAGGTTCACCTCATGATGGAGACATCCAGACTCAGGTGAGATGACTTGGTTCAGGAGGCTGTGGTGGAGTGGCTGAACACTGCTGTGTACCCAGTGATGCCTGGTCCCACCAGCTGTGAGGCTCATTTATGCCTCTGAAGCCAACATTTACCTTGACATTGCCCTTCACCATCTGCTTTTGCCATCCCACTGTTTCGCAGCCTTTTTCCATTCATTCAGAAAATCACATAGATATTTCTAACCTGTATTGTAACACCCCACTATCTATTGTATTTTGAAAGCAGTACTCGAATAAGCAAGAAGAAACTTGCTCGAATGTGCAGGACCTGCCTTCCCTTATTCCAATGTTGTTCAGACCATCTGAAGTTGTGCATTTTCAGAGCAAAAGCTGTCCCATGACATTTTAAGAGAGGATTATACTATGCATATAGCTGTTACACATGTATATTCCTGGTTTCAAAACCATGGCTGCAGTACTTGAGTCGCAAACCAGACACCCTTAATGAAGGGTGTGATTAAACACTCATGCCATTACCCCGATTAATATGCAAATAAACAATGCTAAACTGTTCGTGGGATTCAAACTTCAATCACTGACCCACTTCAACAAATGAGGAATGCAATCATGCTCCACATAAGGACAGTGAATACATCTTCTTTTGCCACTCACTTGAGCAGAAGGCACTCGAATTTCATGTCTTATGCTCAGAATATAAATGAGTTTCTTGTCTGAAGCTTTGTTTCTGTAAGATTAGAATCATAGAATCATAGAATGGTGAGAGTTGGAAGGGACCTTAAAGATCATCAAGTTCCAATCCCNTATTCCAAAAGAATGTATACAGTTTAAACTTTTTGAATGGATGTGAAATGGGCTTCTAAGTTGCTTTTATGCTTTCAGAAATGCCATTCTAAGTGTCCTTTGCAGAAAATACAAACATTAAAGCAGTAATAGACTTCCTGCAATGCAGGAATTGTGGGAATGCACCCCATAATATTTAACAATGCCAAGTGGTATATTTTCTGGGGAAAGCCTACTTAGAGGTCTTCTGCTTATTGTTTTATTTGTGTAAAATATTTTGTCAGAAACTCACATGTGTGTGGCAGTAAATGGTCTGGTAGATTAGAAAGCCATTACACTGATTTCAGTGAGGGAGAGGATAAAGCAG
>VXBJ01006692.1:895296-912966 GCA_013400055.1 Nycticryphes semicollaris
TTTAAAACCATTACCCCTTGTCCTATAGCTACACTCCCTGACAAAGAGTCCCTCTCCGTCTCTCCTGTAGTCTCCGTACAGGTACTGGAAGGCTGCTTATGGTCAACTACTAATACTGTTTTGTTCAGATACATTTGAAATATAAGGAAAAAAGAAACCCTGCGGTTAATCTGTTTGCACGTTTCAACAGTAACAGAATAAAAAATAAAATGCAGCTCTTTAGTCTGACTTCTGCAGCGCGATCCAGTAGCACCACCTGCTGTTTATAGTGAGCACTGCTGTTTTCTAGAGATNGGGAGAGGATAAAGCAGAGATCCACTTGAAGTCGCAGAAATGTAAATAAGCTTGTGTTAGTAAGTCATAAAATTCCTTGGTAAATGAGAAAAGAAAAAAAATATTTTTGCTGAAATCTAAGTCCATTTATATATAATTTATCCTATCCTTTTCTCTTTCTCTTTTTCTTCTTGCCTCAGTGCTGCTCTCCATGCCTTTCCTGTGCATTACTGGGTTTTCCCCGCAGGTTTGAGATGTGCCTGGCATGTGGGATCCCAAAGAAGAGGCAGCACCTACTGCAACTCTCTCAGCAGCCCAAAGAGATGCTCTACGGGATGATACTTTCTCCAGGCAACAATCCTAACACCAAAACCCACTCTCTCCTTCCCATCGCCACACATGCCCCCAAGCATATCTCACAAGGCCCCAGTGTGCAGGTGCCATCTCCAGCCTTATGACACAGCACGAGGCTTCTTGCTGGTGCATTTTATGAAGGGGAATAGCCTGAGTCACTCAGCACAAACCTCTGTCTTAAGCCTTTCCTCAAGTCTGGATGTCAACTTTTTCTAGTTCTGCCTGGGTGACTGAAAAATTGTCAGCTCACAGAGTCTCCTGGGTTTGCCCAGAAAGCAGGTGGGTGCTTCCTGGTGTCTCTTGCTGGGCAGGTACAATATCTTAGAAAAACAGGGTCTGGGTTTCAGTGCCCTACTGTCCTTATGAAGTTCAGAACACCTAAGAGTAAGGGAATTCCAGCACTTACCCCAATGGGTTTAAAAGTCATACACCACGCCAAGCAGAACTACCACTGCAACTGGCAGAATTAACTAATTGTGGCTGTAGGAATCCAGCAGGTAACCCCTGTTGGCATGAGCACTCACCTGGTGACGGGGATGTGATCCATGGTGCTACACCACCCCACAGTGACATGGAAAGGCTGGGCTGGGCTGTGCCCAGTGCTCTGGTGAGGCGGCACTGGAAACAGGTTGAACTGCTGGAGTGTGGGTTTGCACATATGACACTAACCAGAACTTAAGCAGCATTATCCAGTGAGAGAAGGTGTGGAGTTTTCTATGCAAAGCAGTTGGGACCAAAGTGTGGGTAGATATTAAGGAAATTATTTCTATTGCAGACGCAGCTAAGAGATGGATGGATTTTTTTAAAATGCAACATGTAGCTTCAAGTTTACTGATGAGAAGACAGAACAGCAGGTTGCTAAAAGAAGTTGTGGAAGCCCCATCCCTGGGATTGTTCAAGGCCAGGCTGGATGGAGCTTTGAACAACCTGGTCTAGTGAGAGGTGTCCCTGCCCACGGCAGCGGGGTTGGAACTTCATGATCTTTAAGGTCCCTTCCAACTCTAATGATTTTATGATTCTAATCAAGTGTGAAATTATGGACTATGTCGTTAGAGCCCAGCTGCACTGGAGCAAGAGGCAGGGGATCCCTACACAGAGGGCTGAGCCAGTGATCGCCCCATGGCCGAGGTGGGCACAGCTGGACCCTACTGCACCAGCCCAGACCTGCCCTCCTTATTGAGTTGCTTGGGCAAAACAGAAGAATAACTACATCACTATGGTAAAGGAGAGTAAAAAGATATCAAAAACATCTGATGAGAGATCTAAATGGACTTCCAATGAGTGATTGAAGCGTTCAAGACTGACAGTAATATCCGTACCACTGAAGCAAGAAACTGCAGGAAAAGTCCAGATACTTAGCCTGAGAGAAAAAAATCCCATGTAGCTGGCACTGCATTTAGAATGAGTTAAGTAAAGCTTCTCTCTCCACCTTGCAAAGAAGATGGAAAAACAGGGAAAACGGGCACCAGTTTATTCCAGATGCAACTATACCGCTTGTAGGCAAGTTTAATGAAATTGGTGGAATTTAAATTAAGATCTAGGAGAAAGCCAAATCCCAAATTCCTACAGTAGCCGGTGGACAGTGAAGAAAAACAGCTTAATGTTTCTAGAGGCGAATTAAGAACACAGCCCCTGCCTATTAAATCTGTTATGTGTTGGAGTAATTAATTACATAAGTAGAAACAGGCAGTCAAAAGTTACAAAACTGATGAAAAGATAAACAACAACATTTTACTTGGATGAAGATAAGCCTGATGCTGGGCTGCAATTGCACAAAAGCAGTTTCCATTGGGTCTCAGGGAATGATATAGTCCCTTTGAGTGTCTGTAACATTTAGTGAAATAAAATTGCATGTGAAGGCTGTACAGCGTTATAATTAGGAAACACCCAAAACAACACATACGTGTGGCATCTAATTCAGGGAGCTGTGACGATTTCCAACAGGATACTTCTCCTTCCTTATAATAATTAACCAGAGTAATTCAGCATCAGCATATCATTAAAGCAAAGGACCTATTTTCCTGTAAGCAGCAACAGCCAGCTATAATATTAAATATCTTAAAATTAATACTAACGGTCTCTGCTTAAAATATTTTACTGGAATCAATTTGCAACAGTCACCCACAAAACACAGGATCTATTCCAGTCTACCTTCAAACTGCTTTGTGGAGTTTCAACCTCTCCATTGCCACACGACTTGCCCTGAGAAAGGCTGTGTACAAAATCATCAGGCAATCTGTCTTTTTTTTTTTCCCCTTTGCTGCTGTTGGTGATGCTGTCCCTGTAAAAACCATGAACCTGGATGGGACAGACACGCTATGATCTGACACACTTGAGAGCAATCGCATGTCAAATACAGAATTAAGGAAATACAGCTTACTCCCAAGTCTCAAAAATTGTCTGAAATTTGACTGGTTTGCAACGTTATCTAGTTGGAGGCCAGCTTTGAAATTAGTGTTTCTTGATCCTCATACTCCCTATGGAATGATTACCGTAACAGTTTAGAATGTGCTTGATAGGGAAAACAGGCAAAAGACTACAAAGAAACGCACTTGCTCCAGTCCTAGACTGAACTGGTGGTGGGGACACACTTTTGAATAAAGGAAAATACATCGAAGTCTCTCAAGTAATCTAATGATTGTACAACAGAATAGAATAATGTACAGTTGGGACTAGATGACCTACTACTAGCAAAATTGTACAGTGAACTCTAGATGTAAGGGGTGGCACACAGACATAATAAGCAGAGAGCATTTAAGCAAATTAATTTCCCTCAAAATGAACCGCTATTATCTTTCTACTGTGGTGGTATCCTGTACACTAGAAACAGCTAATAAAATGAAAAAAGGAGAGTGGATATCTAATCTTGTATTTCTTGAAGAAGATACAGAATAGTGAGACAGATTCTACTACTTTCCCCAGCAATTTTCTCTGCAAAGAATTGCTTTCTTTAGAATATTATTAAGGGTAGATGCATTACCCAGCTATAGATTTTGAGAGAATCAATGCTGAGCAGATAGCACTCATAAAATAGTTCAGAGCTTTCCCTCTGAAAAAGGGAAAGCAAAAATATTACTATTTGAGATGGTTCCACTTGAGCTGAATCATCTAATAAAACAGATGGACCTGTAATAATATTCTTAAAGAATTTTTGTTTCTAGAATTAAATGCAAGGAAAAACCTTTTATTGCAGAAACAATTTTAATAAGGTCAAAGAGTACAAAAACTTATCGGAACAGATGTTAGATGAAAAGATTAAAAGTAATTGTGGTCTCACTGGACAATGTGTATTACACATCTCCTTATTAATCTGAAATAATTAGGACACTTGGTTTTTTCAAACAATAGTTTTACAATTGTCCATCTTACATGATTGTTCTGTCCATTCTACTGCTGCCCCAAATACAGGAGTTGCATGTTCCAGAGCAGCCTGCAGCTTGAAAGGTTTAACCCATCTTTACTGATTCTATTTATATACGTGGTAACAAAACTTAAACAAGTTTTATTCTTTTTTTAAAGCTTACTTGCCAGTCATGTTTTATAGGTAATATTCTACCACCTAGCTTTGGTAGTGGCTGATGTAACATTTTAAAGAATATCTGCTATTCACACCATTTGCATTTGATGTTTGAAATACCATTACTGAAACAAAAGTTAGTTTGTCCAAAAGGACAAAGGTTACAAAGACATTTTAGAACAATCATTGAAAGCCTTTACTGCATCATAGTCACTTCAAGGGTTGTAAAACAGTTTTCTACAATCTTCAGCTTTTCTTCAGAAAGGAGGTTTTCTTGCTTCAGTTGCCCAATAAGTGTTTCCAATGACCTGAGTCTCCCCAAAGTTTTTATCTCCTGCATTTCAAGCTGAGTTATCTTAGAGTAGAGCTTTGAAATTTTTTGCCACAGGTGATCTCTGTCTATGTCTTGTTTGCAGTATGAATGCTCGGTTTGTAATACTTCACTTCCACTGTATGCACTCATATACACAGATTTATCTGTTTCTGTTTCTGTCTCCTCTGTGTCAAGAAACTCTTGCTTAATAGGCAGGAAAGAACTATTTATAATTTCAGCCTCATCTGGACTTTCTGCTGGCACAATAATAGCAATGACAGATTCTTCACCTCCGCTGAACTGTTCAATAGTTTGTGTGACTGTACTCAGTAAAACTGCATTTTCACTTGTTGGCTGTACTTCAACAGAACAGCCTACAACATGAGAGTTTGGATTTTCAATTGCATAGTCAGTAATTGGACCTAAAGCACTGTCCAGTTTCAGAGATGAATTCAAGTAGTCAGCGTCCGAAAACTGCAAGAGTGTAGCTGTACAACCTACTGGATCCTCTACAGAAGTAGGAACACTGGTACCTTCCATACTCTGGACTGCCATTAAAACAGGATTAGATTGATGTATATGCTGCTTAGATGAATTATCAAGAATGACACAGTCTGCTTGAAAGTCTTCTCCATTTTGAAGCTGTAGTTTTTGAATTTGTAAAGGTTTACTCGATGCAGTTGAGCAAACTACTTTTGTTTTTTCAGCTACATTTTCTGCAATTATAGGATTGTTCTTTGGTGTACGAGGTTCAAGAGATATAGATGCCTTCTTTGACTGTACATTTGGATTTGTTTCTTCCAGGTCTTCTCTCCTTGTCTCTTGTGGGATGTTCTGAGAAGAGTCTTTTCCCTGGAGAAAAAAAAAAAACCAAACAACAAAAACCAACCCATAAATCCAACCACCTTGTAACTAAGCAATCAGTTGTACAGAAAAAAAACCATAATGGTCAAATCCCATTCTATAGCATGGTACAGCATAACCAGTCATTTAGACAATCACCATTTAAAAATTACACTAAAGACTTGAAAATTCATCTAAGTGTCTTCTGTAACTTTGCTGTGTTAAAATACTATTTTAAAGCTCTTAAGGTGGTAAAGCTTCTTTTTTATTTTTCTTTAGAGTTTTTCAAACTCTAAAGAACTTTACTGAATTTACACAAGTCATCGGAATCTTAAAAATACTTGAAGAGAAGTGGCTAGACAAATCTGTTTGACAAAGATTGGTTAGCATGTCCTATTACCACCTGAAACTTGGTATTAAATACCTGTGTATCAAATACACACAGTACAAGAATTTTTGCATTAAAGATGTTTTAGCCAGTTATGGCAAATTTTCAGTCATGTGGTCCACCCAAAAGAGAATTTAATAACAACAGAAAAGATGACGAACACAGGCTTGCAGAACAGTAAAACATATTCATGCACAAACACACAGGTGGATTTTTAAATAAGCAATTCAATTCTGAGAGCTAAACTTCACAATTTATAAAAATGGAGAACTTTTTTTTGCATGAGTAGAAATTTTAATATGATAAAATTTTAACAGGACTTTACATAGAAGGTTTTACTGGAAGAAGGACAAATTGGAGCTTATCCTTTTTTAGCCACCTTCTTTTCCCCTCCTCCACACAAACTACACCACCACATGATGATATTTAAGATCAGCATCCAAAAAAGCTTTTTAGTATGTCAGTCAGCGAAACAAAAATACACTAATAATGAATGTCTAATTTTCTTCTCATAGGACTTTAGCTTCTTGTTCCTCTACAGTAACACGTGAAGCCGGTAACAAGGGATTCTCCCTCAGAATACGGAGAACTCTTTCCCATCTTTTTGTGAATATTCAGTCTGTGTAGAAATTTCCATTTTGGGGTGTGGAAAAGTAATGGAAGATCAGTGAGGAAGACTGTAAACATGCTCAAGTGACTCTCACATAGGTATTGGAAAACACATAGATCACACAAATTGTTGTTGAGTCTTATGTGTTCACACATAGAACACCTGTGCTTAGGTAACACAGGCCCGGGATGGACTCAGAGGCACCTTATCAAACATGCCTGAGATTCCTGCCCTGCTGTTGGAGAAGATCAAAGCACAATAGAAATCCCTGAAACACAGGTGAGAACAGCAGGTTTGGACGCTCACACTCTCTTGCTTGCTAACAAGGACTCTCTTGCTATTGAGGACTCTCTCATTCCATGGTGTCTGCGTCCCCCACTTGCTGCTGCCTGAGTGATGCTTTAGAGGTATCAAGAAGAAACCTGTTCTTTGCCTTTCATTTGTACTTTTGTGGTTGTTCCTGTGTCCTGCCTGTGTCGGCTCACACATGGGGCAACTACAGGAACAGTGGCTACTGGATGGATACTGTTGATTTGCTGAGGTGGTCCCTAACATTCTATGTGTAAATGCTTAGAAAAGCACAGTCAAAAAGAGTTGAGATTGAAGAAAAAAATGCCAGACAGAAGTGAGACCACAGGAAAGCAAGTTCACAGTGTCACAGATATGAAGAAGCGGCATCTCTCTTCTTTTGATAGCAGGGTAGTGATGGATATGTTGAAGGGAAACATAGACTATTCCCAAACTGGATACATTTATCTGGGATTTCCCAAAGATATTGTTGATACAAAAATAATTCAGAGAAGCCATTGGTATGATCTTGGCAACAGCACTGCATAAAGAGTTTGCTAACTCTATAACTCTACTGTCCACCTTTGCATGTGTACTATGACTTGTTTATGGTCACATGCAAAACAAGAGAAAATTAAGAGATGGGGAAAAGCCAACTCTTTTTGGGTGGGACAAAAATCACAGTTTATTTGCAATTGCCCAGAAGCACAGGACGACAAAGTCCAGTTCCAAAGCTAGGGTTCCCCATTGCAATGAAAGCACAGGGAAGCAAGGGATGTATTGAAGGAGGGTAGGGCAGGTGGAAGGAAAGATATTTATTGCTAAGTTACTACCATCATATGTTGCAGAATTTTCTAATTTTATACTTGAGAGATTCACCAAGACTGCTTTTCACTCTAGAGAATCAAAAGCAGTCTAGGCAACACCTGCAGCTATCCAAGAAGACAGAGAACTTTAATTTTACAAAGTAATTTATTTTTAGTCATAATTAGCCACACATTTCAGTTTCAGCAATTTAGCCTTGATAGTAATTCCAGTTTTTCCATTTCTCCAACCTCCAACATGATTATCCAGAGGAAGAGTTATGTGCCAGAAGAGAATTAGCATAGCTTTTATCAAGATTAGGTGCCAGCGTAGCACAATATTTTACCTAAGCAATAGTAAAACACTGTGAAAGATGGAATAATCTGTGTGGCATATCTTTAGCATCCTACCCCCTGAACTCTTAGCCGTTAGAGAGGTTAGAGACAGGAAAAAGAAAGATGTAGTTTGAAACTAATACACCCCAAAGCTAGTATTTATGTACAGTTAATAAAAGAACATTAAAATATTTAGAATCATAATATTTTCACAGGAAATTGATTTTCCTATGGGACATTTCCTACAGGAAATGCTTCTGTAATTTCCAGTTAAAGAAAATACTGAACCTCCAGTCACAGTGAGGGAAGTTTTTCTTCCTTTACACTATGGAATCACATACTCATCAGTCCTGTTGACAAAGTATTTTGCTGGATGGGAAATACACTTTTAAAATAAAATATGAATATAACACATGTAATCATAACACCTATATTACTTAAATAGTTAGTTAGCTTTGTACTACAATAAAAAAGATAGGAATACATTACCTCATCATCTGGGGAAGAGAAAATCGTTGGTACAGCATTATGTTTCAAGTATCGTATACCCCATCGCACATCAAGGGAATCGGGAGTAAAATGATCACTGCATAGAAGCTGGTGCTTACTTGGAGTCCATGCATCTCGTTTCATATTCCGCAACCATTTCTCAAGTCTCTCTTTATCATGAAGTGGAAATCTTTTTTAAAGCAGTTGAAAAAACAAAAACACAAACATGAAAACGGTTATTTGTTGTCTTTCTTCTTTTTAAATAAAGGATGTCTCATCGCTTCTTACAAGATAGTCTTTCCTTACAAAAATATTAAAATAATCCTTTTTAAAAAATTAAATACAGAATGCTAATCAGGATGTTACTTGTTAATCCAATAATTATTTCTAGTTAGATATTTATTGCAGAGTTCAACAGCAGAATTTCTGTTGATTTCTGCCACTCACAGGTTTCAGAACCATGGCCAAGCTGTTTTAAAAGGCTTGATCATACAACACTTGTTGACGTAATTATTGACATCATTTTAAAAAAGTAAAGTCTGGCCTTTGTTTTAGAAACAGTATTTATTGGGCTTTTTTTTCTTGCTAGTCACAACTAGGTACAAAAACTTTAGTCACCAGTTTTTGTTTAACAGAGTACCTCTTATTATATGTCATACTTTGAATTATCTGATAACTTGGAAATGTGACTATTTCCAGTGCAGGATTTAAATTTTGTTCAAAAAGTAAATACACAGAAATGCAAAGATTTCTATATTTTGTGTTTCAGCAATTAAGCTTTCTTACAGCGTTTAGAGCCCACAAAATATTATATCATCCATAACTAACTTTTCAACCTTATAACCTACTTGAAAAGGAAAATTAATAGTATATAAATTCATAGAAAAAAACTAAATTGATTGTGAAAATGTATGCAAATGGTCAGACAAATTATATGGGAAAGAGAACTAAATTAAGAGAAAGTGTGCGAAGATATAAAATCTACTTAATGAATCGTGATACACAAATTAAAGGGAAATTAACAGCTGCTTCTAATGCATGTACAGTCAAGCAGTTGTGGTAATGGCAACATGAACATTTGGATCACTGTTGGATCCCATCTCTTACCAGACCGACATCAGGGTCTTTGTAATAGATTACAGATTTCTCTGGTGGATATCAAGTTTCTTTCAACTTTAACATGTAACCACATATGATATACATAAACCATAAGTTGAATTTAACGACTGTTAAGTAACTACTCTTAAGAAAGCAGTATTCTTTAGAATCATGAGCAATAAAGATTTTTAAAAACCTATGTTTTTGTGGATATGAAACTGTGAGAGACAGATTCAACTGGTCATTAAACCTGATCTAATTCTAACAGTAGGATGTAAAAAACATTAGCTGTTGCAGTATGATGGACAACAGAAACATCCAGACATGAAGTGCCTACAGCCTTTTTACAAGAGCTGTTATGGTTTATTCCCTAAATAGAAATGGAGCATTCATAACTCTTCTCTTAGCTCTTGTTTACTTTTAATTAAAAATCAGTTCTTTTGGTTATGCTTATTACAATATGTTTATGGAACTGCAAGGCTCAAAAAAATTGGTTCTGCAGTAAGGAATTCCATATTCCCACAGAACAGTAGCTGGGGAGTGAGCCTGAAATGTCCGGTCTCACCTCAATGCTATGAAAAGCACCAGTCAGTCAGGCTACTTCTTGGTAAACCCTAGATCCCACCTTCAAATCCCAGAAGCTGCAGATTTCCTCCAACAGCCCTACATGGCAACGACTCTTATGCAGGCCCACAGTGTTCCAAAACTATGAACTTAGCTGATTTTGAGAGAAAGATACCTGAGATTCACAGGATAATGTGCATGTCTTCACCCCTTTCCCAATCTCTTGAATTTGTTGCCATTTAAGTTTTGAAGTTACATGGAAACAGAGCAAGCTTTTGACACATCTGGCTCTGAGTATCTGCAGAGATGTAAGGAATAATGCTAGCAAGAGCACAAAAACCTCTCAAGGACAGGTTACAGGTTCAGCCTTTTCAAATCCTGCCTACTTATACCCAATAGCAACATTACACATACTACACAACATGCCCCATGAGTAACAGAGCTTAGCCCGGGATGTTACTACATAGGTACGAAGAATGCTCTCAGTAAGAGGATGGCTTCTTTCAATTGAAGGTTGTGTCAGTAACCACAACCTCTTCAAGAAGTGCTAGAGAACATTTGATTCCACTGCTGTTACCCTTGCAATACAGCACTCACTGCCTTCTCCACAGTCAGCCAGCTTCAGACAGGGAACAAAAGAATCTGTAGTGAGAGATAATGTCTTATAGAGAAATTTATTATTTTAGCATCAGGGTAACTTTGCCAAATCCTGCTCCTGCTTCAATATCTCCTTACTCATCAACAGAATCTGTCCTCCTGTGTAAATGAGACACACAAAAAAAAGAACAATGGAAAGAGGAAGTGTACAGGACTTATTCAGGAAATGCCACTGCTGTACAAATCAGAGAGGTGAAGAAGTAAAACAAAGGCAGGAAGTTAGGCCAGATGAGGTTAGGTCACAGATAAGTCCAGAAAGGGCTCAGAACCAAAACCACAGAGCAGCAGAGGATTACTTTGGGCTGGTAAGGGGCAAGGGAATAAAACTTGCAATTTGCATGAGTAGTAGTTGCTAATGTATGGCAAGAGATCTCTATAAATCAAATCTCAACACCCCTTCTACAGGAGAATGATACTATACTCATAATTCAGCACCATTCAACGGCTGGATAAAACAGCTGTGTTTTTGCAATCATCTTTATATTGATGCCATATATTTGAATATAAATATGTATCAGCACTCAAACTTGTTTTGATCATCCATGTGGCACTCACATTCTCTAAAGCAATATAAATAATTTATATCCCCTCATTTTCACGATTGTTTTATGATAAATCACATATTAAGAGATATGCTGGGGAAAAGAGCTTTCCTCCAATCTAAACAAAAATCCCTTTCAAAGCAGTCCTCCTGGGGGTCTTCCTACACAGCCTTCCTGATCTTGGAATAACAATAACTACTCAGCAATTGAAACAAACCGACAACTTAGTCTGAGGTATAAATTTAGCCAAAAGAGATTTTGAGGCTAGTTGTAAAAATTATTCTTGAAATTCTTCTTAAATGCTACAAAATTCTTACTGTTGACAATAGTACTTTTATTCAGCAGAAATACATTAATTTTTAGTTACCTGCACCATGCTCCTCTAAGGGTTGGGAAACATGTTTTTTAACTTGGCACTCAGGGAATCAACAGCCACGTAATCACACCAGTACAGAGGTTACTGAGGGCCTGGGATGGTGACTAATCACTCAGGTGGCCAGATAACACTACACAGCCCCTGTAGACTGCTTTTTGGACACAGGACTATGTAGCTTCCAGCTAGCTCAGCTGCCTCCCAGCAAACCAGCAATGATTCCGTTTGCAGCGCAGGCAAGATGATAACTCTGGTGGGAATATTTAAAGAATCAATACACATTTACCTTCCTACTCTGCCAGGCCCACCGCCTGGTTTGCAAGCTGCCAGATGCAGCACACTCAGCTCCTTCACCACTAAGCCAATGCCTCCCCTGATGCTTGTCCTGCTGCAACACCCCTGCCACTATGGCAGCCTCCCTTGAAAAAACAGCAAACAACCGAGGTTACCGGTGCTACTAACAGCTAGCCAGCCTCACGGTTATAAGCGCAAATTTTATTTTTCAGGCGAATTTATTTGGTTTTCCTTTCACGAATCCTCTGCACCTACCCAAAGGCCCTTCGAACTCTCGCCCTCTAAACAAGGGGGGGGGTGCCGAGCTCCTAAACTTAGTTTCTTGGTCGTTCACTCCACCACCCCATCCCCCCCTCCCACTCCCGCCCACCTCCTGAGGGTCCGCTGCGGGCCTCGCCTCACTTGGGGTTGGCCCCCCTCGGTGCTCGCCATCCCCGGGGCCTGCCCTCATCCAGACCCCCTACCCCCAGCCACTCACGGGTAGAAGCTCAGCTTGCGCTGGTCCCTGGCGCTTTGGCCCCCTCGGTTCTTGCAGCAAGAAGCGGCGCAGTACCGTGGCATGGCGGAACGCCGGGGATCGGAGCGGAGCAGAGCTGCCCGGCAGCGGCCCGGAACCACCCACCCGGCAGCAGCAGGGGCGGGGAGGGCGAGAGTCACGCGGGCAGCGGCCAACGCCTCCTCTCGCCGCCCGCCCCCAGACCCGCCCCTCCGGGGAAAGCCCCGCCCAGCATCACGTGGGGCCGAGCGACCAATGGGGCAGCGCTTCGTGTAGGAACCGTTGTCGGGGCGCGGGGGGAACCGTCTGCGCGAGCGCCGGCGGCCGTGAGGCGGGAGTGGGGCGCTGAGGGGTCGCGGCCTATGTGCTGGCGGCGACGAGAGTGGGCTGAGGTGAGGGGCGCAGTGGCGAACTGGGTTTTGTCCCGTGGAGGGAGGCGCGGCGGGGAAGGGCCTGGGCCGTTGTGGAAGGGCTTGGGGAACGTGGAGGGCTGCTGAGGTAGATGGAGGGAAGGCGGACGCGGAGGGGCCGGAGAGGTTAGGGGACGCTGGGCCGGTTGGAGAAGGGGTCGTGGGGACGGTGTGGGAAAGGAGGGCCACTGGTGATATACCTTAGAGCTTTGGAGCAATACTGGAACTTGGTCTGGTGGATTTATTTGCCCTTTGGGCCCCCTCTGTGCTCTTATGCCTTGCTAGGCCGATCTCCTGTGGTCTTTCCTAAGCCTGGCTGACTTGGAGGTGGGACAGCGTCGCGTAGTGTCTCTGGTGTCATCTGCCGAGCTCTGTCTCGGCCTCGCTTTGTAGTACAGCTCTAGCGAGGTTCATTAGGGGCCTGGCTAAGAAGGATGATGGCAGGGGAAGCTCTGCCTCGTTTCCCAGTTCTCTAGAAGTACATTCAGGAGCCTTCTAGATTTGCTTTCCAGTCAGTATAGGAGAGGCCAAGAAACGTACAAGCCGTGTAGTTTGACAGACTCTTCTGTTGCTGGCCGTGGACGAGGAGACTTGCTTACTCATCTGGTTAGTTGCAATATGCGAACCAATGGGAAACTTTGGTAGCGTTCTTACTACTAATGAATCATTTGCAAAAATAGTTCTATGACATCAGAATTCCACTGGCTAGTGCGTTGCAATTCATGCTGTGGATGTTCTGAGTATGTGAGTCTTTGAATATAAGCATTTACTTAAGATCTTTGGTAATTACTTTGAAAGAGGGATGCAATAGGGTATTCATATTGCAAGATGGAACAGATTTTGTTCCAGCTGTGTCATCCTTAAATGTCACTTCATCTTGTACCTATTGATAAATGTTGTTGAGCTGATAAAGAACTGATTATTATCACCTTGATTATACTGCTTAATGTTCATCAAAAGTATTGTTTTTATAGCAAGCTTAATAGTAGTTGAGATCTCTAACTACTTACCCAACAGAGTTAAATAGTTAATCTGTATTAATAAAATCTCTAACTTTATTGCTAGATGTACCCAAATAAAATGTAGTTCTTCACAATTTTAGGAGGGACTGTTTTGTGGCACGAGCTTTATGTGAAGAAGTATATAGAGCTTAACAAATTCTGGAATGTGTTTTAAGTAGCTTCTTTGCATAGCCTGGAAAGTGAAACTTGTCGGTCCCTTTTTGATTGAGAAACCAAGGGAGAAGAGACATAAGCAATATTTAAAAGAGACTTTATTTTGAAAGGGATTGTAAAAGTAGTTAGGGAGGGCAGAGAGGAGGTCAGGTATTTAACAGTAGCAACACTAAGGTGCTGACAGCCTATAAATTGAAGTAAATTCAATATTTTATGATAGTACTTAAATGTAAGACTGAACTATGTCAAGTTTAAAATGATACTTATATTGGAAAGTCATTTGATTTTGATTTTCATTTACCTTTCATTTTATAATGTTGGAGTTTAATTGAATTGTTCAGGGACAACATTAAACTGTCTACATTATTTAAAAAAATAGTGAAACTTAAGTACTGGTACTTTTTTCCTGCGCTTTAGAAATTCAGATAAAACTAGGGGAAGTATAGGATAGAACTGCCTTACAGAAATCCTAATGTAAAACTGTAGAAAAAGGGGAACTTAGGTGTAATTCATTATCAAGAATAATAGAAGTTGAGGTTAGGCCGAGCAGAGAACTTTAGGTGAGTGACTTGATAGTCTCAGTCTCTGATGAACTTGGGGAATATAAAACAGGGTTTGACTCTTAATGAAGAACCTAAACCACTCTTTTAAGTTATTTTCAGTGTTTAATAATAGAAGCAGGGAAGTTAGTCTTAAGAGGATGGAGCAGGTGATTAGGTAAGGATGATGCAGGTGTGGGGAAAGAAGTAAAATAAAAACAATCTCACATGTGCTGTGAAGACATGACTCTGTATCTACATAGCACAGGAAGGAAGAAAGCCCTGAAAGTGTGGAAGGATGTACATGTGTGTAGTTCTTAGTGCCCAAATGGCAAAGCTTCAGATTAGTGAACTGGTGAGAGAAAATATGTGGAAAGGCTTGTACTAAAAATATGCCTGGTATCATGCACGGAGAATACTGAAAAGAGCTGTCTGTCTGATATCTAAGTACACCGATCAAAATACCATTTGTTTCAACTGCTGCTCCTTAACACTTGATATCATGCGGGCTGCTAGCCAAATAAATGCTTAAGAGGGCATGGGCACGTTAGTCTTGCGAGCTTTTTGCTCTTGCCTTACAAGATTTGTTTTAGCCCCTTAACTTGCCTATTGGAAACGTTTTTGTGTTTGGTTTGTTGGGTTTTTTTTTTCCATTTTTGGTGTGTTTCTTTAGAGGGTATGGACTTTTTGTTAAAAGCTTAATTGTCTTATGTATCTGATAGACAGAGGTTTTGACATCTGTCATGGATATTTGGCCCACATAATGTCTAAAAATATTTTGACTTTAATGCTACTGGGAAAGTAAGGTCAGTTTATGCAACTTTTAGGAGAGTAATACCATTCATCTCTGAGCTGTGCTTACAGTACACTCAAATCTGTGTAATCCAGTGAGGGGAACGTGTTACTTCTGGCGTGTTCATCCTGCTGGTTGGATGACAGCCAGCGTTCTGGCTTTGAACACGCATGTTTCTGTACTCTTAAGTTTTAAATATAATATGCACAGGCCTTGGAAAATCATTTGATCCTTCCTTCTGATAGGAAGAGCTCACTCTGTCCTTCATAAAAATCACCCAAGATCACGTGGCTGTGTGGAACTGATTTTTCTTGTGACTGATTTATNAGTTTGATTTAAAATGTAACTTTTTGATAAATAAGTTACTGAAAAACGTTACAACTTTTATTTATTGTTGAAGCTGCTTGTATAGAAGACTTCTTTTTTGCGTTTGGTTCAGACATGGAGAATTTAATCTGTAAACCTTTATATACAGTGATACTTATCAGATGAAGTCTTTGATATCAAAGATATGGCAAAGATATGGTAGGTGTTTTTATTTATAGTACAATCTAATATGAAAGCAAGCTGAGCTCAGGCCACTGTAAAGTCAATGAAGATGTGCCCTACTTGTCTGAACTCTGTACTCTAAATGAGTGTTTTACTCTTTATCATGTTCTGCTTAAGTCAGTTAAATGACCTTTCTGAAGCTGAGCCCGAGCGTCTAACAGTCTTATCTTCCTGCTCTTCGCGGTCAGTCTCTAGTCTGGTCGTGTTTTCGGGCTCTTACTGCTGCACTAGGTAATCAGTGAATTAGTCTTCTGGTGTTGAGTGGATTTTTCCATTCTGTGTGTAGTTTAGAACTGCTGTGTTTATGGTCCTAGAATTAAAAAAATAATTTATATCTAGTTCAGGTATGCCAGTATGAGGTTTTTGATACAGTGAAGGGTATTCATGTTTTATGTTTACTTCGTGTGATTACTTACATGATCCTGTGATTCAACAGCTCTGTGGGAGAATATACAGTTAAGGATAGCTGTAAAACAAAGATGAATGTGAGGCGTGCCTGTGATGCATGTGAAATGTGAATTTGCAGTATTTTCAATATTCTGTGATTATGAAACTAAGGGAATTGACTGACTTTGACATGTGGGAAACCATGTGCTTACATGTCTGTCACTGAGTGACTCCTGAAACATACAGGTCTTCCTATGCCAGCTTACAGTTGAACCTTTAAGTTGTTGTGGAATGTAAAATAACTTGTTCTTCAAGTATATTTCTTTTTCTTTCTAGGAACAAGAGAAATGGCCACTACACAATCTGTCTTCACGTTTGCTCTCTGCATCTTAATGATAACTGAATTAATACTGGCCACAGAGAGCTATTATGATATCTTAGGAGTGCCAAAAAATGCATCTGACCGCCAGATCAAGAAGGCATTTCACAAGCTGGCTATGAAATACCACCCAGACAAAAATAAGAGTCCTGGAGCAGAAGCAAAATTCAGAGAAATCGCTGAAGGTAATATATGCAAACCTTAGTCTCAATACTTTGATACATGGCTCATATCTGCGAGCAAATGTGATAACTTAAGTATGCTCTGTTTTTACTGAATAAGAGGTAAAAAGACTTTTTTTCTTAGTTCTACTTCTGTGCTGTCAAATGTCCAGTATCCTTATCTGACTTGTCATAAGTGTTTTGTGATAACGTATCATGGTCAAAGCAAATAATCCCGAATAGGAAAAGATCTGCTGAAAAATGTGTTCCCACTTCTCTCTCCCATAGACTGTGTTATGACATCCATCTATTTGTGTAGTTCCCCTAACTAAGCTGATAAGAGATTTCTGGATTTTATTCTTGTCTGCGGAAAAGTTATTTTGAAAGAAAGGTAGTTATTTATGTAATGAAAGGGAGGGGCAGTTTTATTAGATACTGCAGTTGTTGGTACCAATTACAGAAGGAACTTGGAACTCGTAAGTGTTGAAGGATATAGAATAGTTGCAAACCTTTGACAGAGGAGAAAATGGAAGCATTTAAAATAATTAATGTTATCACAATGGGTATATTTTATCTGTCAGAATTTTTTACCTTGGAACACCAGTAGCTGAGGTTCTGGACCGGTTCTGGATCAGGTGGAAACCTAATTCCATTTTAGGTACATCCAAACACAAAAATCTAGGTTTACTGTTGAATGTTTGAAAAATTGAGAATTTGGACATAGGGGAAACTAATTTCCTTTGTTTTATCTCCTTGATGTTTATTTTGTCACTTAGTTGTAATTGCAGTGTAGCTAGAACTAGCTGGCTGGCAAGTAGTTCTGCAGACATTATTCTGTGTTTCTGTGATAGGTATGCAGCAGGCAGTTAATTTTGTTAGGTAGAGCTCCCGAGTCATCCTCTCTCCTTCAGTCTTTCTCATCACCATCACAGAATCACAGAATATCAGGGATTGGAAGGGACCTTGAAAGATCACCTAGTCCAATGCCCCTGCTGGAGCAGGAACACCTAGATCAGGTCACACAGGAACACATCCGGGC
>VXBJ01006692.1:913009-965728 GCA_013400055.1 Nycticryphes semicollaris
AGAGTAGAGGGGGATGCAATGTGTCATTGCAATTTTCTTTCAAATATAAGCACTGATTGGTGGTTGAACGGTTGTGTATGTGAATTTAAAATTTCAAGAATGTAATCTGTCCTCATAGTGTAGCTATATTATATATTATTTATATATGATTTTATTTTGAAATCGCTTATTATGTGTTGGAGACAGTTACACAAATGCTGAGCTTGATTGGACTTGTGTGTTGAGTGAAAATCTTGCTTCAAATTTGTCCTCTCGAGGGAGTGAGAGAAAGTTGTTCTTGTCTGTGTTTGTGTATGGGTTTGGTTTTCTTTTCTTTTAAAATGGGAATGTAAATAAACTTTTTAAACTCTTTGTTTTGCTGTTTTTAATGAAAATAGCATATGAAACATTATCAGATGAAAACAAACGAAGAGAATATGATCAGTTTGGCCGTCATGGAGGACAAGGAAACAATGAAAGTCCATTTCATCAGTCATTTAATTTCAACTTCGACGATCTGTTCAAAGACTTTGACCTCTTTAGTCAAAACTCACGGTCAAAAAAGCACTTTGAAAATCACTTCCGAAGTCATCGGGAAGCTCACAATCGGCAAAGACGTTCTTTCCAAGAGTTCTCCTTTGGAGGTGGACTGTTTGATGATGTGTTTGAAAATATGGAAAAGATGTTTTCATTTAGTGACTTTGAAAATGCCCACCGACACGCGGTGAGAACTGATACCAGGTTTCATGGATCCAGCAAGCACTGCAGGACTGTCACTCAGAGACGAGGAAACATGGTTACCACATATACAGACTGTTCCGGACAATAATGTTTCCTTTCTTTTCATCTCTTTTCTTCTTCTTTCAACATCTTCTTAATCTTTCTTGGTTTTGTGCTAACATGGAAAAAATTCTTTGAACTGTTTATTCTATAAAAACAACTGCTATAAAGAAATTGTAGATTAATCTTCAGAATAGAAACAACATACATTTGGGAAGTAAATGCCTCAGTAACTACTTAGAATGGGAGAGAAATCATCTCGTGTATTTCAATTTAGTAAATATTTCCCATAAATTTGAACTTCAACACAAGAGATATATTTTTAATTTCAGAAATGTAATATATTTTTTTTTCATATATGCCAATTCAGGACTGTTTGAGTTACTGGTGCATATGGATTGCAGCAGGGGAGATACTTGTGAGTTTTACCGGAAATGGACTTACTGTGCAAATTTGATAATTTTCACAAAATAGCAGCAGAAATATGACTTACCTGGGTCTCTGTTAGTCTGTCCAGCATTGCAAATGCATTAAACCCCCCCACTTTTTAAAATTGGAAAATAACAAGAGGGAATATGTTGAGATTGTGTTTCACCTAGGAGAATGATGTCGGAATTACTTTTGTTTCCAAATAGCCTTTCACTGGCCTGAAAAGATTTTAGGATTTAAATGACCCTTGACTGACTTAAGGGCTATTTGTATATGTAAGTTTGTGTGTATGCAAGGTCTTTTTTTTTTTTTTTTTTTTCCTTTCTAAAATACAAATCTCTCATTAGCAAGGTTTGGAAGAGCATACTGAAAACACTCTAGTTTTATACTTATTATATTATCATGCGTGCAATGTAGTTTCTATAGCTCAGTTTATTAAACTCAAATACTCCCCTGTGCTCTTGTGAACTTAAACAAGGTAAGCTTGCCTACAGATTCCTAGTGTTCCTGGAAGGCTCTAAATAAAAAATTGGTAGGTTGTGTTTAGGTTTGACAGATATGTTACCTGTTATCAGGAATCTTTCAGTATTGTGATTTGAAAGGTAAATTCTTAGCATAAATACAGAGTAAAAGTGACAGTTACAGTTGTATTCATCTAATATCTTGTGGTGCTAGAATCTCACAGTACTAATGGGTATCAGTTTCAGCACCGTTCAAATCCATAACTGCTCTAAACTATTTAAAACTTTTAAAAAGAAAAACCCTGAACATTTTAATTGTTGTCAGTCCGAAAGTTCTGTTTTAGTTCTTAACTAGTAATACAGGTTTAGTATATTAAATTCATTCCCCTTGAACACTGCTGTCACCTACGTATTGCTATCCCTTTGGAATTGTGAATTGAGAATTTACCTTTCAGATTGACTAATTTAGCATTTTAAACAGCAATGTTCTAAATAGGCTTTTAGTTCCTAAAAACTGTATCAAAAGAGATTTAACCCTTTGATTCTCAGATGGATATCGAAAGCTGCCTATTTGCCAAGTAACTTTAATCTTCTCCTCAAGGGTCTGTATTATTGCTTGTTCAGTTTTCATTCACTAAATACTTGGAATGGATTGTTGCATTATATTAAGTGCTTTTTCTTTTCCATGTTCTTCTTTATTTATTAATAGACTAATACCTCATATATGGTCTTTATATAAAGCCAGTAATTTGTGCAACACTTTCGGAATGTGCAATATTCTTGTAGTAGGAAAAGTGCTGGAGTGAGTGTGTTTGTGTTATTTCCACCCTTTTTCTGTGTAAATAGAAATTTCTCATTTCTTCTGTAGAATTAATATATGATTCAACCAAAAATTGTAATTCACAGAAATTTCTGCATTTTTTTCTTTAACATACTCCATCAGTCCTATGCATGAATCAAATTAGCTGCCTGATTCATATCATACAGGCAACCACGTGAACAAATGTCTAACTTTAAATTCTGTATTACTTTTTGTTAAAAATACCAAGTTCTTTAGAGGACATTTCTGTATGCATTTGAGGAGAATTGTTCATGCTGATAAGACTTTGGCAGGGTGTGGCCTTTAGTATTAAATATAAGAGAGTATTAGTGAATGCCCTTTAGGGATGATGACCGCTGGAACTTAACAGTGGGAGGCAACTCTAGAAAGGTAAAATGTTAATGACTTTCTTACTCGAGTGAGAATTTTTTTAAAAATATTTATGTATATAAATAATTTGGAAATATCAGTGTGAACAGTTCCTAAGCATGGGAAAAGGAATATTTAAAGTTCCTATCAGAACCAAACTATTGACTTATCCAAGCGTAGTTACGGAGTTGAGCCTTTTCCCTAATCCTGAATTAGAGGAATAAAAGCTAAAATGAGCACTGTAAAATTGTAGGAATTGGATCCACCCCCAAAATTTAAGTGTGTTTCCAAGTGACTGTATGAGTTCACCATCTTTCAAGCTAAGCTTTTAGGTGAAAATCAAGGGTCCTTGGCTGCTTCTAGGTTAGATTTCCCTCTTTAAGGGTACTCCAAACTTCGTATGAATAAAATGTATTTGTTTTCCTTGGCTCTTTAAAGTTGAACTATGAAACTGATAATAAAATGATAGGGTTGCCATTTTTCTAGCTGATAGTACCTTAAAAAGACTTTTGCCTAGTCTTTTTTTTTTTTTTATCTCCTAGTGTATTAGTTCTCTTTATTACTTGGCATAGGAAAACCAACACATACTTCCTATTATTCCTATGGCTTCTCAAAGTGACCTTGTTGCTTGTTGATCCAAGGCAAAATCCAAAGGAGAGCTCAGCACGACTATGGTGGAGTCTGGTGCGTTGCCACCCACGTGACTTTCTGCGATGAGTGTGCTCTGCATAGACCTTACCCGAAGACATCCAGGCAGGCTTTCCTCAGCCAGCAGTCTTCGGTTCCGTGGCTGTTGGAACTCACGCTTGCAAAACACGTTGTGCTGCTCACTTATTCGGAGCTCTTGCACATTCTTTTCCTATTTATAGCGTTTGCTTCATGGCAGGCTCTCCAGCGGAAGTCCTGGTATAACCTTATGACACCCCTTGACTTCAGAAGTTTCTTAAGTGCCATCTTGGATCTCCATATCTTGTGAAAAGACCCAGCAAAACCTATTTTTTTTTTTTTTTTGTTAAGATGAAAATTACAATTCTTAAGAATTTTTTGAAAGACTTTTGTGCATATGTAACTGCAGATGCCTGAGTTCCTAAAGCTCTGCAAGAAATACTGGGTTTGTGTTTGATTTTCCCATTATACATTTGAAACACAGTATCTAGTGGAGATGAAAGTACTGTAAACTTAATTAGGGTGCCATTGCATTAAACATGTGAAAATTGTTTGTGTGTGACGTGTCTTTTTTTTTTTTTCCCCCTCCCTTCTTCAAGGGGATCATCAAGATGTAGGTGGAAGCCAGATTCAAGTGGGCTGTGTGGCACTTTTGTGTTTTATGCAACATTTTGACCACATTTACCCTGAATGGGTTACAGCGGTTGGCAGAGAAAATGGAGTTGGAAGAAATTGACTTAATTTTTACCTGGTCTGGTTTTCTTTAATGGCCAGGTTTGAGCAACGCGGGATTAATGTCTCCATTTCAGTAATTTTACTTTTCATTACTTATTTAATATAATTTTACTCTTCTAATGCTTGGGAAAACTGTGTACTTAGAAGACTTTAGTATCTGAATTTGTGAAAATGGTTACTTTATAGCCAGCTATGGTATGTGGGTTTCAAGGTCTCAGTGTTTTCCAGCCTTGCCGGGTGCAGGGATGAGGAGGAGTGAGATCTGGGCACTTGCCCCAGGCTGGCCAACAGGATATTTCATACCATGAACATCACATTCAATATAAATGAGAAATTTTGCTGAGGAGTTCTGTCTCTTCCTTGATGGTTGATAGCAACAACGTGATCCTGAGAACTTCTTGCCCCTGTGCCGGAGCCCTGGCCCTTCCCTTTCTCCCAAAGGCGCGGTGTTTGCAGTGGCCGAGGCCGAGACTTGCTGTCTCCTGCTGGGAGTGCACAGCGTCCTGTTGATATAATGGGCTGAGTATAATCCTCGTATATTTTATATTGATCTGGGAATCAATATTTTTAATATTATTGCAGTTAATTTTTTAGTATTATTCTACTGAATCTGTTTATATTTCAGCTCTCAAGTTTCCTTGTTTTCTCTCATTTCCCCTTCCCAGGTGGGGAGGTGTCATCAGGCGATAGAATAACTGTCTAAAGGACAAGAAATTCTTGTCGGCTCTTCAAACCACAGCGTTTAGAGATACTGGCAATCGTTTGGAGTTTAGGCACTATGCCTATAAGCCAAACAGACAAAAAAGCCTGGGCGAAAGGGCCTTTTTCTGAGAGGCAGAAAGCCTCTGCATCTGCTCTGATCATCCGTGCTGAGGTGCAGGAGAGAGGTTCAGCCAGCACGGATTGGCCTGCATCGCCACTGGAAAGTGCAGATTCTGAAGCTGGGGTTAGGATGCTGTCATGGTGATTTGAAAGCTGACTGCAAGACTGTGCTTAGAAGTCCCTGTTTTGGGGTCTAGCCCTCCGAAGGTGGGGGATATAAAGGTTTGGGGATTTAGCATGTCTCAATGTCTTATTTCTCATTAGAACCACCTTCCTTGGAACTTCAGGAAATTGCCATCTTAACAACGCAAACCCAGATTTTTGAGGACTAAATGTGTTGGAAGCAACTGTGTCACGTTTTTATGCTGAGGGGTGTGAGGTATTTGTTTTTCTAGTAAATTATTTGTAAGTTGAAAACTCCCATCAGGGGTGTCTTTAGGACTTGAAACAAAAGCCTTGTGTAGAGTATGGCCGTGCTGTGTAGGGGGCTTGTGTCAGAATAAAATGCTGTTCAGGGGATCCAGAGGACCATTTAGTTCTCGTGGCTGAGACTGGCTGGTCCGGTTTCACGTTGAACTCTTGTTAGGCACCACTCGTTAATGGAATTTTATCTAGATGTGAGAAAGACAGAAAATACTTTTCATTTTAATGCCTGGCACAAGACTTTTTTTATTTATTTTTTTTATTTTAGCTTTGAATATGTAGCATTTTGGGTAGTGATCTAATGAAAAGTTGTGTATTATGCCAACAGGGCAGGAGTAACATCTGCTCCTCTTCTGCCTTGCAATGACAGGCACTGTAGAGAACTCAAATTCTAAAGTAGAGCTGAATTGCCTGTCCTGGGTCAGTGATCCGCAGGATGCCATCATCGTAATGCTGAGCATGCAGAGCTCTGGCTGATAAAGAAGATGCTCTCATTAAGGAATTTGCATGGAGGAGAATCCAAATAATGATTTTTGATTCAGTCATTCTGCTTTAACATGTAAGTTGGTGAAATGGAAGCAATTTTAAAATAGTGTGGGTCTTTGCCTGTCAGGCAGCTGACCCAGATGGATGGTTCTGCTGCCTCTTGGTTGCTCAAACTTGGAGACAGGTGGAGAGGCAGGACAGGGGGAGTGCTCGGTGTGTCGCTGAGATCAATGTGCAGATGTTATTGCTTGTGTACAAATAAATGAAATAATTACTTGTACAGATGGAGCATATACGCAACCTGCTTCTGTGAGGAGCTGAATGCAGAGCTCCTGGCTTGTTGGTAGAAATGTAATTAAAATAAACACATAAACACACATCCTCTCCTATTCTCTCTCTTCCCACCTCATCCCTCCTTCCCACCCCTCCCTCCCCCCCCCCTTTTTTTTTTTTTTTTCTTTTCTCTTTTTGGTGTCTTGGTCTCAATTACTCAGCCCTTCTGTTTTGGCAATGGCTATAGTTATGTCTCTACTTGCTTTGCAAGTCCCTGTTAATTCATTTTAGTGTGTGCATACGAAATGTATTTTGCAACCCGATGACATTTTGTGACATGGTACAAACCATTTCAGTGCAACCCGATTTCCTTCTGTCTGCCTTTCCCCATATCCTGTTGAGTTAGTCAAATACACACTATGGGGTTTTGTCTGGTTTTCTGCTTTTATTCTGTCTGCGGGAGGACAAACGATACCCAATCTTTCACGAAGCTAGACAGCTGTGACAGATGATATCTAACATAAAAACTGCTGATATAAATTTAACCTACAAATGCTTTTGAAAAAAAAAAAAAAAGATTACCTAGCAGAATGAGTTTATGTCTGATTGGCAACTTGTACAATAAAGTTTAAAAAGAAAACCAATGTCCCCAAACAAACACCCCCCCGCCCCCCCCCAGCTTGGTAAGTGTGTAGACTAACTTGAGCAGAGTAACTGTTTTCTCTTACAAAATTCCTTCTATGTTGAGGGAAACAGAACTAAATAAACAGGATTTCCTAAAAGACACTGAAAGAGAGCGGCTGGAGCACTTAGACCTCCAGAGTTAGCTTTACGCTTGCTTAAAAACAATGATTTATTTCAATTTATAGGCACCTAACAAAAGCAGCATATGGCACTTCATGAAGTTATTGTCTTGTCAGCTGAGTTTTATTAACTGTTTCTAAGCGCTGTCTTACGTCTGCCCAGACCCAAGGTATTTGGATCAATTTACGTGTCCTTCACTGGGTATAAGAATGCAAGTAGTTATCGTGAGTTATCGCTGCTTAGACCCACAGTAACTTATCAGATGCTCATAATTCAGTCATACGTTTCAGCCCTGACCTGAGTTACCCGTGGTTACATAAATAATCTGAGATAGAGCCATAAGGAGAGGCCAGGTTTCTTGGCTCCTGATGTTGTACCCTTATCATGAGGTTACTCTGACGCTACGCAGTCAGGTCCTGCCTGAATCAGAGTCCAATTATCAGGCTGCGTCAGGTAATGTTTTTTAGCTTTGTTATAAACCATGTCCTGTGTATGCAGTACTTCTGTTGAAACATCTTTCTTCTCCTGCGATGAAGACCAGGAGCTGCCCCTGTTTTATGTGGATAGTAATGTATTTTTTTCATAGGTGGATCTTTAGTGGAGGGAGACAGCGGTGGTTATTTTCATATCTGCGGATTTACCAGTAATCCAATCAGTCTGTGCCTTAAAAAGAATGTGACTGAAAAAACCTGCAAAAGCAACAGAAAGACTGTAAGTTTGAAAAAAGAGTGGATCCTGCCATAAAGAATGGGCGAGCATGGAGAATGGGCAGTTTGTCACAGAGCATCACAGTGGTCTCAATGTGCCAAGCAGAGTGTGTTTGAAAGACGGAGTATGACTATGTTATTGCATTTACATGCTGCAGGAGTCATGTGGATCCACATTATTTATGCCTGTATGTACCATTTCCAGTAGGTGCCTGACTGTCGCTTCACACTGACTTAACTTCTCTAAAATCACAGCTGTCACAGCTCATGAGAGCTGTTAGTCTATTCTATGATATTGTTAGTCTCATGATATTGTTTGTCTATTCTAACAATATCATACATCTGCTTACTTGCTGTCCGTGAAGCCTAAGGGCCACAGTAATGCTACATTGCACAGCAGTACTCCCCTATGAAATAAACAACAAGCCATCTTTTAGTGCATTTTTTGTAAGCAATATAGTTCTTTTCAAGGCAAATAAATACACAGATTAGCTTCAGAAAGTATGTTGGTCACCTAACACAATCTCACAGTCTGGAAATACAGGCTTGTTTCCCCTGAATATGCTTGAAGGTTTTACTCCTTTTCAAATCTCAAAAAAACCAGCAAGCAAACGTGTGCCCAAAACAGTGACTAGGAGATTATTCTGCCTCAGCTCAGACAGATTTTTTTTTTTTTTTTTTTTTCCAAAAATCCATTGACAAGCTAGTCTTTATGTAGAGTTGTTTCTTCTTGCTGGAACTGTTATAAGGAACGGTTGTAAGACAGGAAAAAAAGGCCTCCAAATTTTTTTTGCATTGAAGTTGTGAAAGAACAGCTGTAAAAGTGATCTCTTCACAGTTATTCCTTGTGTAAGTAAATTAATGTAACTGCCTGTGAATCTAGCAGTGTCCTAGGGAAGAAAACCTGTCATATTTGCACAGCTGATCTGTGGAGCTCTGTGAAGCAAAAGTGGACATAAACCAATATTAAAATCTTGAAAGAGTAAAGAACATGATTTGTCATTTGAGGCACATAAAATTGTGGAGAATTTATTTTAGCTAGATATTTTCTCTGTGCAGAATTCTCAAGTGTAACTTTTATAATACACTAGAACTAATAGCATTAGTAATGCTGCATTGGATTTATCTTGCATTTATTACATGGGAAGTAATTCTGATGCTTCACTTATGTGTATTTTTGGGAAACTATTGGAATGCCTGGGTGACTGAACAACAAAGTGGTAAATAGAATCCAAAGTAAATAACTGTAAGGTGATATTCATGGGGTAAATGAAAACTAATGGCCCTAGATTTGACCATTACCGTTAACAGACCTTGTAGTTGAAGCAAACAGGTCCAGGAAAACATCAGCTGTGTGTTTAGGAGCAATGAACAAATCAAACCAGATTTTAGGAAGGAGTAGACAACAAAGAGAACATAGTTATGCCATCATGTATATCCATGATTTTCCTGTCACTTGACTGGCAGTGGTCAGTTCTCTTCCCCTTAAGATGCTGTGTTACAAATTGAAGGGATTTGCAAAATGGCAGTCAGGACAATTAGATGGAAGGGCTTCCATGTGAGGATTAACTAAGCAGATTAGAACTCTTCAGCGTTGAGAAGAGGTGCCTTTCAAGGGATATGCAGAGGCCTACAGAATCATCAGTGGTAATGACAGCGAATAGGCACTGACTGTTGACTTTATTTTAGGCTACAAGGACCAGTCTGTTCCAGGAAAATAAAGAAAATAAGAAGTTCTTCATGCAAGAGATTGTAGATGTATAGAACTTGCAGAAAAATAGGGTGGTGACAAGACTATGAGACATTCGAGGTGAAACTGGGCAAAACTCAGAAGTTTTCTGTTGTAGTTTTATAAAGAGATAAACCTCTTCAATCTCAGGAGCTCCTTGAACAGCAAATATCTGGAACTGGAGAAGGAGAGGGAAAGGAAGAACACCAAATGTGCTTACCCTGTGTAAACTTACCTAGATGTTCCCTTATTGGAAGGGTTGAAAACAAAGTACTAGACTTGAAGGATCTCTTGTTTGAACTAGTGCAGCCATTCTGATGTTTTAAGACTCTTAAAATCCATCACTATATTTAAGTTTGTTAATCTTTCTGTTGCTTTTTGTGATCACCTTCCAGTTGGTAAGTATGTTTTCTGCTATGGAGTGTAGTCTTTCAGGTACATTCCTGCTCAGCTTGATGTGATGTTCTCTGTGTAGAGACAGTTCTGTCTTCTGTCACTCCTAATTCTCTTTCAGTACTATGGTTTTTCAGGACAAATTCTGGCCGCACAATTAGTGTTATTTATTAATGTAATTAATGTTCTTTTTTAGAGAAAGAACTTAGTCTTGTTCTCTTTTTCACCTGTATTTGTCATTTCTTATGACCTAGACTACTATGCCTACTCTTCTGAGAGCTAGATTAAGAAATAAATGGTTAGGTCAATATTATACAATCTGAATTATACAGTTCAGAATTAAAGAGACAGTTAAGAGATTAGATCAGGATAAAAGAAGGGCAGATATATTTAAAGGAACAGTGTAGGAAATTGAATCTTATTTGCATTCCTCATCTTTGGTACAGCTTAATATAAAAATGTATATGCATGAGTATACAAAATCAGGAACAGAATTTTGTTACTTATCATGTACCAATTTGACACCCAGTCCTGGCTTGTGCAGTTATACTGTGATTGAGAAGGTTTGGTCAATGGACTATTACTTACCTAAAGCAACTTTAGCTTATTTGCAGGGGCCAGCAGTTAAGAACAACTGCAGCTTCCTCAGTTAGTTAATGTATTAGTAAGATATTTTCAGAAGTCGTTATCATATGTAACTTTTAGAATTACATATGTATTATATTATCCCTTCTCATCCTTCTCAGAAAATATACCCTGGATTTAGATCCCCTTTTGTAAGTGATCTTCTCTCCTATTTGGTTAGGTTTTTAAAGCCTGGAGATCGTTCAGGGACATCTGAGGTTGTCCCCTCTTTTTGCCTTGCTTTTATATGAACTTACATACAGACACACAGAGCACCTTGTGCTGCTGTCAGGCCTGCTAGTTACTGGGCAACGCTGTGTGTGCTCTGAGTTTATACCTCTGTGGTGCAGATACAGCCACACAGAGCTGTGAGATATGGGGGAGTGCAGTCAGACCAGGGGTGCCCTGTTCTTGCCATCCAGAATTAGTGTTTGTTTTGAGAGAGCAGCAGAGCAACGGTGAACTGAGTTCTCAGAGGGACAGGTCTCTCCTAACCTGGGAATGCTGGGACAGGGGTGGAGAAATCCCAGTTCCCAGTGCAATAATGCCATGTCAGGGAGGATTTCTGACAACAGATTATTCTTTATACCCTCAAGTTTCAGTTATTTATCACAGGCTTCAATTGTAAGAGGTTGATCCTCTAGACATAGGAGGGAAGTCAATGTTTGCCAACTGCTGTAGCTAATGATATACTGGACGGGCTCAGAATATTTTTACTCGGCACAGCACAGTGACCACAGTACAGACCTGGAAGACAGACAGCAGATTTTGCTTTAGATATGCAGTCAGCTCCAAGGGAGGGACTCTTTGGAAGTTCATTCAGGGTTGCTATTGCCTGCTTTTTACTGTCTTTTTAAAAGACCCAACCTCAAATTCATCATCTGAACTAGGGGAGGAAAAAAATCAACAATGGCTTCTAGAAGGGTTCCCTAGCAGGGGTTAGGATGTTGGCTGGAAAGAGTGATGGTCACTAGTCTTTATATGTGGGGGGGTAGGTATATAAACTCTTCAACTCTACTCTTACTTGATCCTGGAGCTATTTATAAGAATGAGTAGGAGGAATGACTGAGAAACAAAACTAGGAAAAGATACAGGGATTCATGGTGACTGCCAGTTCTTTTAGCTACGCAGAATAAAACTGGTAAGGTTCAAGGAAAGCCCTGCAAGTTTGGTCATAGCCCTTATAAGTAAATATGGGAGTCGGGAAACTCGTCGATCAGAGGTATAGATTATTCAGTGAAGATATAGGTGGGGGCTGCCTTGATTTGTTTCAATTTAATAGACAGAAGAATCTTTCCATGAAAGGACTTCTATGATCTAATTTTTCTTTCCCTGGATAAAGGGTACATGAATAATTCCATGTACTGGAGGATTTAAATACAATGAATGACTTATATGAGAGTTTGGGCAGTTCAAAGCCTTTTCTCGAGGGCATTGTAAATTGGCCAGAGTTACTTTTGTGTAAAGTATGGCAGAGAACTCTCAGGTCATTGCAGGCTGATGGGGCCAGAAGATTTGTGAGTCACAGGGAGCAATGTTGGGAAATGATAAATCAGCTAAATATCATAGTAAGTCTCTGTCTCATCAAAAAGAGAGTATACATTTATGAACACTGTAATTGTCTGGAAATGCAGGTAGATGATTACAAGTATCTCCTTACAGCAAGGTTTTAAAATACATCTGTTAAAAAAGATGAGAAATGGAGGTGAGGGTGGCAGTAAATTTGATGAGAAGTGGCTGGAGCCTGTCATAACCTCCTTGTTGGATACAACCTGTTCAGGAAGGAGTCTGTGATCTACCTGTACTTGCCAATAACTCTCAGATTAATTAATGTTTAAATTACCTCCTTGACATCATGCTTTTCTCCCTGAATGGCAAGGACAGTAATATTTTCCTCCTTCCTGATTGTTGTTTAGTGGAAAAGGAAGCATACTTTTTAGGCAGTCCAGTTCACGTGGGCTCCACCTAAATAGCAGTGGGGGCAGGAGTCACTGTGTAGGGGCAGGTTTGCCTCAGTAGCACTGGAGTTGCTGGACTTACAGAGTGCCTCCTAATCAAAGGGGACTGCTCTCAAGTACCCTCATCTGCCTGTTTAAGGTATGCAGATATCCTTCAGCTTTTTCAAAAAAGCAGGCAAAACCAGTTCCAGCCTGAGTGCTTTCCATGACAATGGGAGGTGTTGTATGTGTGTGTACAGCTGTCAAGGAAGAGCTATGGAAAAGTCCCAGGGACTTGAAGAAAATTTTTCAAAAGGTCATGTCTTTTCAAAGTCCTGGACCGTCTATTTAAAAGAAATCTATGTGAAACAGAAAGGAAGCTTGTTTAATTTTTAGTTTTATTATAAACTAGTGCTTTTCCTGGGGGAGGTAGAATTCTGTCTAAAAGATTAATAGCTTTCCTTAGCACTTCAACAGTGAATGAAGAATTATCTTCAGTACTTCCAGATTTGCACTCCAGCCTAATGAGAGATTAAAACTAGATTTCAAGTGTATTTTCAAAAGTAACTTTGTGTGTTCCTAGTAGCTTGCCAATCCTGTTCAGTTTAGAAGGACAATTTGAATGAATCAAGTTGCTTGCTAGGCTGTAACCTAAAACAAGGAGATCATCCAAACACTCCTGAACTTTCTGGCAAGACTAATTTAAAAACTTTCTGGAATCAAGGGTATGACCTGGCAGCTGATGGAAATAGCAACTGAGCATTCAGCAGCAAACTCTTCAAATGTCTCAGGTGCAGCTTGACTGCCAACTTTTTTTATTGACTTCAGAGCCATGATACCTTCAAAAGACAAGAGACCATACATGGATTTAAAATGTTGAAAGGTAACATTGAAAAAATTTATTTCTTCCCAATCCCATACTGCAGCTTCACATACGCACAGCACATATGGTGCACGTGAGCATCCTCAGAACATAAAAACCCCCAGCCTGAACTGTGCCCATGCTGCCTTGCGGGTAGTCCAAGGAGGTGGTTTAGAAATGCAATTACACTGTTTTTCTACTCCTGGTTTCTGGACATCAGCCAGACCTTGGCATGCTTGGAAGCAATTAGGGAAAACAAAACAAAACAAGAAGCAGGTCAATACAACATTGCTGAGAGCCTGGCACAGGCCGTTTATTGTCTGAATTAACCTTTCACACCATTTTTTGATAAAATTGCTGTTACCCTACTGAGAGCATCTTTTTTTTCTCCTCTCTGTGAGGAGAATCTGGGACCAAATGTTTGCTGAGGCAATGCCAAAAACAAAGAGAAGGGAAAACAAGAAAGTATTCTTGGAGGGCAAGGTAAGAGTCAAGCTGGAGCATCCTGTCTCTGAAAGACTTAAAGCTGCTGCAGTGTACCTTTGGGTACCTTTGGGTGCATGCAAAAGACTCTGTCTGTGTTTTGTTCTTTTCTGTCCATGGCAGCTAAAATCAACATGGCATAAGAAAGGCAATGAAGCAGGAGCTTGACTAATTACTGAGTCTCTGCTGGCAAACCCGCATTAGTTCGTCTAACCCTGCATGCTCCGTAGTGGAGTTTGTCTGAAAAATGTGAACTGCCAGAAGCACTTTTCTCTTTCATTAGCAAAGATGAGGTTATTGATGCAGCCGTATTAAACTGGGGGAGGAATGGGAAAGGGAAGTGTGCGAGACTCTGCTTTCTTGCTGCTAGACACAGCTATATTGGCAGAACAATATCAGCTTTCAAAGTGAAAGCTGAAAACTGAAGAAGGTTAAGAATTAAAACGTACAGCATTTGCTATTGAAATTTTTATGATAAAGAATGCCACATTTTGTTACAGATGGAATGAGCATCCTTAGGTCTCATATATGGCCTTTCAATCTCGCTATTCATTTACTAGTGGTGCAATTAAAAATCAGGACATAATGTATTTCACGTTTTGCAAGGAGTCTGAAATGCTGAAACTCCAGGAAAGCAGCATTTTTAACATTTCACCACTGGATGGAGACAACACTCTAAAACTTGCGAGTAATTACCAATGGGACTAGTGAAATTCCTTGCGATAGAGAGATTGAATATATTAGTAGACACTGCAGCAACAAACAGTGGAATGCCAGCTAGATTTATGGTAGAAAATATATTGAAGGAGCATCTTTTAGATTCGTGCTTGACCTATTTTTATGGTGACAAAAGAAGAGATTTAGTTTAAAAATATTAATTCCATTTCTCTCTACATACACACAAATCTGTGATGACACAGACTGGCAAGAACAAGGGAAGATAAAATGAAGCTTTCTAGGATCCTTTTTATCTTTTCCCAGATCACATTATATTTCTCCTCACAGGAGGATCCTTCAGCCTTGTGGGTCTGGCCTTTGAGGGCTCAATGCTGCTGGTGGCAGCTGAGAACTGGCTGCTGTGGCACGTCTCTTGTCTACAGTGCAGATGCCTCCCTCACTCAAGAACAGCCAGGAGGGATTCATTGGGTGGGAAGCAGCAGCAGAAGCCATTCTCACCAGCCTGCAGGTTGGTAGGAAGATCTTCAGAGATCACTGCATTTCAGGAGCGAGAGTACAGATGGGGGAGACCCTACCCTACTGGGGTACATTTCTCTCCTCATGGATGTTAAGGGATTTTTACACATTTTCTCCCCTCTTTGCATGTGTGTATGGATACGTGCTTGCGACAGAGGGAAGGAGAGAAGGCCTGTGGTGGTTTTTAGCCCAGTCCCTTGTATAATCACACTGCACTTCTCTCTTGCCAGCAACAACTTTTGAATTTGTTGGATGAATTAAAAACAAATTAAACGAATTCAAAGATAATGATATTCTTATAAGTTTTATGGAAATAGGTAGCCAGATAGATTGGAGACTCTTGAAGTGCCATGACTAAGGGAAAGGTTGAAGCTCATATATTAGAGAACCCACTCAGGAGAGAGCTCTTATAAGTGTCCCTTTCCCTGGGGGAAGCTTTAATCAGAGTTTGCAATCAACCGCAAGATAAAAAACCATAGGCACTCAGACTTCAGCAGTTCAATAAACACTAGAACTTTTTCTTAAAAGCAGCGAACAGAAAAGTTGACGTACTCCATTACCATCTCCTCTCTGCCTTCAGGTCATAGACTCTGTACAGAGTTTAAAAGCTGAGAACTTTCACAAATAAAAGCAGAAACAAAGAAAATAAAATCCAATGAGGCTGATTTTTCATGTATCTGCTTGATATACTCAGGACGTGTATTTTCAGGCAGCTCTGGCATTGCACAGTGGTTAATGGAGTGAAGCTCTTCCGGCAAAGGTCACAGGGAGGGGAGGTAGAACAAAGTGTCACAGCTGGGAGCGTGTCACAGCTGCTGATGTGTGCTTGTCATTTTTGTTCCCCGAATACAATATCTGTTGGACCAATTATTTACATGAAAATGTCTTCATTTTCTCTGAAATCAGGGTTTCAAATGTAATTCCTTTGCCTGCAGCCAAGTTTGATATCAGTCTTCAAGGCTAGATTCTTAGAGATATTTAGGTATCCTACTGCTGGTGAAATTCTCTGCCCAACTTCAGCATCCTGGATCCCCAGGGATAAGTCTGGCTCTGAGATGAGAAAGCTGTTCAGTTTGATGTGCAGAGTCCTAAACTACTACAAGGCACAGACAGTGTTTAGGCATGAGGGGGAGCTGACCTTCTGCAGGTAGGATTGTTTGCAGTGACAGACAGATGTTTGCAAGCATGTGCCTTGTTATTTACTTATTTGACTGCTCAGCTATTCGATATGTACTCACCTCATCTGTTATTCATCTAGTATGCTGTTGTTTGCAGAAAAAGGTGAATACAGAAAGTCTTGAAAACTAGCTTTCCCCTGCTATGGTGCGGGAGTACTCTGAATTGCAGAAGGCGTAAAGGGATCCAGGCTCAGTTTTTTGGCCCAGCAGACTTGTAGCTGTTTTTGAGGAAAACCCTGATGTAGGAGCTGGTCAGGGAGGGGATATGCTGTCACATGGCCAGTCAGCATGAAATTATGGACCGTGGCTTTGGTCAGAGCTAATAGACTGTTTCGGAGAAGAAGCCCTCTGAGGAAAGAAATACGTCAAAAGCCAAATTCTGCTCTAGGTGCTTGATATGGGAGCAGGAAGATTTACTGGATGTAATTAAGAGGCTAGACTTAGACATGAGAAATGGAAGGAGAGGCAGCCCGTGAACATCAGGATTACGTGCTTATAGTGGTGATGAGCACAGATGTGCTGTAGATACATTAGAAAAAATATGTGCAGTATTGGTAGAGGTAATACCAAGTCCAGGGCTCTGAACAGTGAACAGCAGCATAGGCTCAGACCTTGGTAATGACAAGACATAACATGCAAAAGGCTCTGGGGAGACCCAATTGCAGCCTTTCAATATTCAAATGGGGCTTATAAGAAAGATGGGGACAGACATTTTAGCAGGGCCTGTTGTGTTAGGACAACGGGTAATGGTTTTATACTAAAGTAAGTTAGATTCAGACCAGATAAAAGGAAGAAATTTTTTATGATGAGGGTGGTGAAACAATAGCACAGGTTGCCCAGAGAGGTGGTAGATGCCATATCCCTGGAAACATTCCAGATCAAGTTGGATAGGGCTCTGAAGAACCTGATCAAATTGAAACTGTCCTTGCTTATTGCAGGGGAGGTTAGATTAGATGACCTCTAAAGGCCTCTTCCAACTCAAACCATTCTATAATTCTGCGAAATAGCATAGGAACCTGTGGGTGATTAGTCATGATAATTAGAACACATTTGAATATTTGACATCTCTTATTTTCCAAATGCATCTTCCCTACTTCCATATTGCCTCTAGCTGTTTTATGGGTGTGTATTATGACTTGACCCACCAATACATCAGTGCCTGCTTCTGATCTGCTTCATGCAGCAACTTGTAGGTAGCTACACAGGCACCATATAGGGTGTCATGGAGTGGTCAAATACGCTGGTTTTGCTATGCAGACTTCCTGATGACTGTGGGACAGTGTCCTGGCATCTCTCTGAATGTGCACTCCACCATTGCTCCCTGAATGTTCTCTCAGTTCTCTGCTGTTGGATGTCCCTTCGTGCCAGGCAAACATCAGAAACCTTCACTCACCTTTTGCACTCAAAACTGGCTTTGCAACTGTTTAGTCAGAGCCAAGTGATACATGCACTTATATACAACTATGGCTTCTTTGCTGATCTGTCCCTGTGCTGCAGCACTGGTACAAATGCCACAGATAGGCCTATGAAAGTTTTCCTCCTCACAAGGAAGATCAGAGGTCATGTCTATAAAACAGTGGTTACTTGCCATTCACTGCTCTTTCTCCTGATGTAGAAATGCTAGCAAATGCTTGAGGAGGAGAAATTTGTCACTAGCATTGTCATCTTCTAACCCATAACGTGGCCTTTCAAATCAATCATATCTGGTTCCTTCTCAGCTTCTGCTTCTCCCACCATGGCACAGATCCATCAATCACGAAAAGCTTCCCAGTCTCACTGAATGACCACTCCATATGATTAATCATTCAGGCCACATCTATAAAGGGCTCTGCCAGATCCACCGTTGTCCCATTCCTTCCAAACAGTCCCAACCAGGCAGCCTGCCAGCCTGGTTAGGAGGCTTGCTAAGGCAAACAGGAAAATCTCTTAGTGTTAGGGAAAAAACCAACAGATTTTCACACAGAAAGCTAGCCACAGGTTTTCTTAGAGCCTAGGAAGCATTCACATGTACAGACAGCTAGAATATCATGAGTTTGCAGACAATACTGTGACATGTGGACACCTGCCAGAGCAGGCATACCAATTATCTTTTCTGTTCACATCCTCTGTTGGGTGTTAAACCCAGTTTTCCTCAGTAGTGAAAAGGGAGAGAGGGAGACCCAGTAATATCTAACAACTTACTGCTTAAAGCATTCACAAACAGTAGGGTACATCCTACTGATGGTGTTCAGGGATTTTATCAAACTTAAAGACCTTCTTGTTTTGCCTTGTACTGGATATTCCGGTAATTTATTAAGCAGTGTTATCACTTCAACAGTTTTCTGCATGATTAATGATGAAAACATAAGCCTTTCTGTGCCTAGTGGCCTGTGTGGCATGGGGAAAGCAGGATGAGGTTCTTCAGAATCTTCATGACACAGCAATCTGTGTCTTTTGAGGAGACCATCTGCTCATTTTAGTGGCCAGCCCAAACCACAACAATTTGGATGCCCAAAAGGTAAGGTACCTATATGAATACCCCTGAGAATCCAGTTTGACTACACAGGGGTAAATACACATATTTTTTTTTCAATTTGAATGGGGAGTATAGTTTTGGTGCACTTGTCAAAACTACACTCCTGGCTGGGTTTTAGAGCCATTCCAAAACTTCTGTAACAAATTTTGAGTTGAGCACAAATCTCCAAAGTGAGATAGTCATTGTCCGTTGAATTGGACATAGATATTGGAGAGTCTCAAACTACTAAAGTATTTTTCCTAAACCCACGTTTTTTTTTTTCAGATTTGAAAGCTTTGCAATAAAATATATATATTTTTTTGGTATGTGCATGAGAAATTAATCTTAAAAAAAGGTGGTGTCATGTTATAAACACAGCTACATTCTGAACCAAGTTGCAGTGTCGAAGACATATAACCCAAAGCAACAGGTGGGATCCCCTCCCCCCCCCTCCCTGCCCCCAGCCCTGGAGTGGTCACTCATCTCTCTTAGAATAACGGATTTAAAATTAAAACAGAGACAAATCTTGAACTGTATCTAGAGAATAGCGTATATTCAAAAAGCCTAAAGATTATTGTAAACTGTTTTAGTCTGGTTTACAGCAAATTCCCATGCTTTTTTTCATGAACCTATTAAATGATTTTTTTTGTTAAATGTGCTTTTACTCATGTAAAATGCTAATCACATAGGGGTTTTCCTCTATTTACCTAAAACTATGCAAAGTGCAAACATAGGCACGTTGTCTCGTGCAGTGTAGGATTTCTACTGATACCTTATTTTCTTGCTCTACGTTGTCACGCTTTGCTGGCTGTCATTGCCTCCTGCTGTGATGTGGGCAATGCAAGGAAAACAGCAGCCTGCATGTGGGCCCAGTCCATGGGAACACACCCATCCACAAAGCAGTTGCAAAGCATCTGGCCCTTTGATAATACTTATCTACTAAGAAATATTCCTGTTCAGTGTAGCTGGGTGATTAATCGTGTTCTAAGGGAAGAGGTGAGAGGAGTAGGGTGTGCTCAACACACACACAGAGCTCTGGGACTGCCAGAAGAGAGATCAGACTGAGCACGACCTTGGCTGTCTTAAAGACCCTCTTTGTGTATGCTTTCTGCTAACAAGAGGTAATGACAGCTGCTCCGGGGGTAAACGGCGAAGAGTACTTCAGGAATGCAACAGCTATTGAACGCTATTTTCTGATTAGTGCCATTAAATAACCCGGAGAGATTTGTAGCAGTATTATCATTTCCACTTGTCACTCAAAATTATGGTGGTATCATTGCAGAGGAGGAAAAGTTCCTGCTCTTTTAGAGACTCATATTTCTGCTGCAGGAAGAGGAATTAGACCACCAAGCTCTCCAGTCATTCTGCCTCTGCCCAGGCATGTTGGTATTCAAAGAGTCCAGGGATGATAAGATGATCTTTTCAGAGATGGTGACACCTTCTCCTTTCCTGACAGAGCACACTTGTTGTGAAGCCCACTCAGAAATGAGTCAGTGGTTAAAAACTGCTTTTAAGTAGTCCTCAACTGTCATACACAAAGTAAAGCCCTCTATTCTGCTAATGCTGCAATTAGCTAAAGCCAGGTAGATAATCAATGGGGAGCTATGTACAGAGAATACCAATCCAGGGAAAACTTCCTGATGTGCCGTAGTGACAACAGAAGTAGAACAGAATAGTGCCTTAGGGAATGCTGCTGCTCCTCACCTCACCCTCTTTTGCACTGTAGTTTCCATACATTATATTGTGATAAGAATTCCTAAAAAATGAAAATAACACAGCCTTTAATTCAGTGATTTTTCTTTACAGAGCAGGAATTAAGATTCCAAACTGCAGGTGTTAGTGCTAATTTTGGGAAACATAAGCACCTTGTTAAGGATTGCAATATAAATGGTACCAATACATTCCCATGGTCTCTCTAGTTCCAACTCAAAAGACAAATAAATAAAATTTTTATTTGAAAAAAAAACCACCACCACCACACACTAGTTTTCCTATTGACAGTACTGGGATCCTATCGTATAATATATATACTGTAAAAATAATAGTATGTGTTTGTACATGTGAGTGTCTGAACTGTGTGCATACATATGTGTTTGTGTGTCTATACACATTCTGTCATGCATATATAGCAGCTTCCTCTCCAGGGCTATTATACTTTAATGGGTCACAGACACACGGAATGTAGTAATTAGGCATGGAAAAAACAATTAGACAGAGTTCATTCCCTTTGCAACAGGAGGTTATGATCCTCAGTGGAGAACGTGTGTGCTATTAAGCTGGTGCCTTAGAACACAACGGAATGGCTTCCCATATGAAGATGCTGACAGGTTTATTTGGTTTTATCATTTCTGTGCAGGATTTAATAATGCAGGGTGGAAGAGCTGTCTGGAGAGGAAGTCACAGTTCAGCACAGATTACTTCTACTCCTTATACTAAATATTTCTATTTCATTTTTGCATCTTACCTTTGCTTTGTTCACTTCTTTTTATTACATGCTAAGAATAGAGCAAGAACTCCCTTTTCATGGCTCTGTAGAGGACCTACTACCATGGAACTAACATCACAGCATTATGCTAAGGTTAACCTAGGCCTTTTCAGCAATTTAAGAGTGGGGTGAGGTGACATGAACAACACCAGAGTAGTGTAGTTTTTAGAGTAATTCTGTTTCAAGGGGCAGGTGAAGTCAACTCAGTTGCACACCCACGTCCACAAATGGACAAGTGAGACCTCAAGGGAATAATTGCTACCCCTACCTGTAAGCCACACATGGAGTTCCCTTCATCACAGTTCTCCAGGGTGTATGATATTTGCCATACAAGTATGCTGGTATGCCAGAATGGCTTGGTTGGGGTCAAGATAAATGGGGACTCCTGCTCTCAGATGGAAAGTGGAGGGCTATGGCAGGCTGTGCTACAAGGCAGAGACTGTGCCCTGTGCCTCTTGGGGAGCCAGTTCCCATGTGCTCAGCTCAATGAGAGCCTCTGCTAAAAGCAAAGGAACAAGTCAAACTTGACTGAGGCCCTTCGAGGCTGAGAGAAGCTGACACATGGTGAAGAAGCCAATTGTACCAGGAGGCAAGTAAGTGGTACTTTGCCGCTGCTTGTATTGCTGGTTGAATCAAAGCCCACTTTTTTCCTCCTAATACCATGGTACTGCATACAAATATCAATTTCTACTCCAATAGTCCTAGTGATTTCTCTGCAAAATGAAATACCTCTAAAGTCATTTGTATCCAATACTTGTGTATGAATTGTATTTTCTATTAATTTCTTCTCAAAAACTTGTTTGAGAAACTGTAGCAAGTACCAAGCATAATCTAGGAACTATGTTTTATCTAATGAAATATTTACATAGGAAAAAATGTTGAAAGTTTCAAGATTTCTATATAAAGGCTATATTAGAAATTGTATAGTAAATTAAGCCACAGACAAGCTATTGTATGTAGACTACACACATGATGGTAAAAGTTACTTTTGACAACTGTCTAAAATCCCCTGTTTATGAACAACGTTTGAAATCATACCGATTTAATCTTACATGAGCCAACTCCCACATCCCAAATACTAAAATGAAAATTGCACAGATTATAATCTGATGAATAGGAGGACAGAACCTCACTGATATTATATCTATGAAATATGGTCTGTAATTAGAAGGGATCAGCGCTGTTGGCATCCTGCTGTCAGGAAATACACACTCTGAAGTTACGAAGAATTTTATTTTCATTTTAAGTAAATAGTCTGTCTTAGAATTGTCAGTTTGTGCAATATATGTTGGTACACAAATGGTATATATTGCACTGCATAACATCTGCAGTAAGACAACTGGTCCCATCTGTATTTTTCCAAAGCTAGACTGCAGGGAATGTGGTTGCATATGTGTAGATTTTGATGTGTTTGGTGTTTGCCTATCAGGAGCTGTTAAGTGGGGTTCTCATATTTGCCTAGAAGTAAGAATTACCTTGTCAGATGAGAGACTTTGATAGACTATGACTGTCAAACTGGAGAATACAAATTACATTCACTTGCATCCTTCCTGGTGTGTTAAAAAAGTGAATTGCATCCTGATTCACTTCCAGCTGTATGTCTCACGATTTATTCTCTTTGGTGTCTAAGACCACAAGCTGCCTAATTAAGTGTCACTTTCTATTGAAGTCAGTTTTTGGGTTTCCTGCCTTTGAATGGTCAAGAGGAAGAAATAATTTTTGATATCTGATGACAGCATTTTAGTTCATTTGCTCTCTATTGGCTGATGTAATGACCCAACATTAAAAAGAAATATTGCCACTGGAGAGCATAACTGGAACCTTGAAACATCTTGATGGTGTTTTTCTCTTTTCAAGTCGCTTTTCATTTCAGTGAACAACATTTGAGATTCCCCTCCCCTTCCCTCCCCTTCCCTTTTCTTTCTTTTTCTCTTTTCCTTTTGCGTGTGTGTATATTCTTTAAGTAAAGAGACAGAATCTGATCGCCTTCCTGTGCTTGAAACTGGTGGTTTAGAATGAAATTCTGTTAGATGAGTTCATGTTAGATTTGCAGCAAATTAATGAATGACTTCACAGGGTCACGGAATCACTGAGGCTGGAAAACACCTCTGGAGATCACCTAGTCCAACACTCTGCTTGTAGGGTCAGCTAAAGCAGGTTTCTTGAGAACATGTTTCAGTTGAGTTTTGAGTAAATTCAATAATGGAGGATGTACAATCTGTCTAGGCAACCTGTTCCAGTGTTTGACCACCCTCACAGCAGAAGTTTTTTCTAGGCTTAAATAGAATTTCCTCTATTTCACTTTGTGCCAGTTGCATCTTGTCCTGTCACTGGGGATCACTGTGGATGATCTGGGCTCCATGATCTTTGCTACCCCATCAGGAATTTATACACATGGATAGGATCCCCCTGAGCCTTCATCAGGCTGAACAGTCTGAGCCTCTTGTGCATGTCAGATGCTCTAAGCCCTTTGTCATCTCCTTGGCCTTTTGCTGGACTCACTCCAGTATGTCCATGTCTCTTTTGCACTGGGGAGCCCAGAATTGCACACAGCACTCCAGATGTGTTTCACCAGTGCTGAGCAAAAGGGAAGGATCACTTCCCTCAGTTTGCTGGCAATGCTTCTCCTAATGCAGCCCCAGACACTGTTAGCCCTTTGCTGCAAAGGTACAATGCTGGTCGATGTTAAATTTAGAGCCCACCAGAACTTCCAGGACCATTTTCTGCAAAGCTGCATTCCAGCTGCTTGGCCTCCAGCCTGTTGCCTGGGGTTGTTCCTGCCCAGGTACAGGACCTTGCACTTCTTTTGTTGAACTTCATGATATTCCTGTCTGCCTACTTCAAAGGGAAATGTTCAACATTCACCCTACTTACAAGTGGTAAAAATGACAACCAAGGGAAAAAAAAAAACCCAAATACCTGAAAATTAGTTGTTCTTGCCAAAGGAAGATTAACAAACAAACAAGGAAATGCAACTCATCTCTTTAGCTATAATAGGATTTACCACATGTACTTTCCTTGCTAGTGTTAGACTTCGTTGAAGTAAATCTCATTATACTTAATAACTGTACAGATTAGAGAGTCTTCTAAAAGGGACTGATCAGCATTAAATAAAACAATTTGAATACCTTATGTGTATGCTGAATTTGAAAATTGAATAAATAATGATTCTTTAAAAGGATTTTCCTGTAATCAACACTGACCTTGGTGTGCCTCATTAAAAAAAAACCCATCATTTTCTTCAGTGGAAGAGAAGTGGAAAAAAGATTGCTGCCTACATTATTTCAAGACCTGGGAAAGAAGGCTGAATAAATAATCCCTGTGGAGAACCAACTAAGAAGATTATTTTGCTGTATGAAAATCTGGGTTATTATAATTTGCACAATGTCTTAAGTCACAGAGTTCGCAGAGTTGGAAGAGCAGGATAAAGTTGTTGAATCACGGGAGGCCTCTTATGAGATGTGGGTGGAATCAGTGTAGAGGACACACAAGAAAAAGTACCTTGAATATGTATTTTCACGTAATAAATATAGGCAGTGCAGACTATGTAATACATTACTGCTGACTTGCATTAGTAGCACTCCCACAACCCCAAAGGCTTCAATAACACTTTAGATACCATTTCAGAAACTTCGACCCTTCATCTTTTTGTTTAGCTTTTTTGATTTGACATAACCCCTTTTTTTGTTACGTGTCCTGAGGTTGTAAATCCTTTTTTGGGTGTACTGATCCAACCTCACTGAAGAGAACTGGAAGCAGAATTTAGCCCTAGGTATCATATGTTTAGTCTCATTTTCCTTGTTTCATTTTTAGCTATCATTTATAGAATTTTCCTTGCTATAATGCTGTTTAATTTCAAGTGAAAAATCTTACAGCTAAGATCTAAAGGGAAAAGATGAGGAGAGGATACCTTTACCAGGAACCATTGCCTGTCAAAAATTAAACAAAAAGGAACGAAATGGAATTACAACAGTGTCCTATCCTGCAGCATCATCTTTTATTCAGGCACTAGTGGGCACTAAGGAGATTGCTGGCTGAAAGACATTATGTCTTAAAATCCTTATGTCTGACTGCCTGGAAATTGGATACAAAGAAGGCAATAGCAGCCGATGAAGAGAACACGAACTGGTGTAAATTGATTTAGCACTGTGAAAGCCGCTAACAAATATAAAAAACTGATCATTAGCCCTCCTTCTTCCTCCTTCCCCTTTCCCCCCCGCCACTCCCAACATTGTGGTTTTCTGCTCAGGAAAATTAATTTAACACTTAGGTTGATTGTTGTATTAAGGTAGACACACAGTCATTCATTTTGCATAAGCAAAATTCTCTGGTATTTCTGTATGAGTCTGTCTTCTGTTATTTATAGCAAATACTAAAAACCTTATTGTGCTGACATATCTTTAAAGTGTATGGTAACTGCCACCTTCAATTTAAAATGTATTTTTTATGAATTTATAGTGTAGTTTTCTCATTCAGGGCTGTTTAGAGATCTAGAACGGACCAACAAGAGCATGGTGTAGACTCCGGTATCCAGGCAAGGGCAATGCAAATATGTAATAAAAATAGAGACACTAAAGTATAGAAAAACTGAACAGAAGGCTTTATTGATGCATGTGTTCAATCCCGTGTCTCTGGGAAGAGCAGGCACAGAAATCTCATCACATAATTAAGCTTATTACTTAATTGGCATAGCAGAAACATTAGGGAGTAACTCACATGACTGTAATATTGATACACAGAGGTATAGCTAGCTCAAGAAGTTTGGCCTGGTAAAAGGAGGAAAATATATAGCTTTACAGTTGAGAATATACAGAGGAAGAGGAAACAGAGACATAAAACAACACTGAAAGTCTCTCTAACAATAAAAGGAGAGAATGAGACAACAGTCCTTACAACAGTCAGCTGTGATAATAATTTTAAAGAGGTAAAGCAGTTGGTCCTTTTTTTTCTAGAACTAACGTTTCTCCAAGAAGTAAAAGTTGCACATCTGTTGGTGAAGGAGCCCACTGGATATGCAGATTGCTTCTACTCTGCTTGGCAGGAGAGGCTCCCAGACTCAGTGCGACACCATATTTGTTTTGGAGAGGGCAGCTATCCTGGGCCTGAGGAGCACCCCCAGACAATGGCTAAGAAGGCATTCCTGGCTGCCCCCAAGAAACACATAAAGAGATCAAAGGCTGTGGGAATGCCAGAAACTATCAGCTGAGCTGTAGATATAACCAAATCATAGGAAAAAGCTCATGCAATATGCTGAAAGCACTTTCTTGACACAGGAACTTAAAAGAAATGAATTAAAAGTAGTTATTCTTGATTATGAATAACAGGAGAAAATTAAGTGGAAATTTAAAGATGAAAGGCATTATTCTTTGGAAAGGAATGAGAAGGGACAAAAGAATAAAGACAGACTTTAAAAACCCAGGTCATAACCTTTCTGCTGAAGGAAGGTCAAGGAAAAAGATTTCAGGAGAGTCAGCAGTCTCAGAAAAGAAAGAAATATATACAAAGTCTGTGCAAAGGACGGATGAGGAAACAACTTCACTAAATCATGAGTGCTTGCTCGACCTGAACAGAATGTTGAGCTAACAATCTACTACTGAGGATAAGAAGACCTCATACACTCTGGGAGCGGAAGAACTGAGACACAAGTAGCAGGGGGTGTAAAATGTAGCAAAACCACATTCTATCAATACACTAATGGTAAGAAGACCAAGAAAAAATTGAAGAATCCAAACCAGCTAAATGCAGATTATTCTAAAAGGGTTGAAAGAGTTTGGTATACAGTTTGTTGTTGCCATGCATTAATCAGATGGTTAATACTATTAATGCCAGTAGCAGGAAACCCATAACAGCAGACTGGTGGAAGAATATGGTTGAATATTTGGATAGGTTAGTGTCTTCATACTGAATGGACTCAGAACTTTTTAAAGAATTCTTCAAGAACAAACAGAAACAGTGTCAGAGTCATTAACTATTATTCTGTAAGCTTATTCAGACAGGATGACATTCCAGAAAGGGCAAACATATTACCTGTCTTTAAATGTATTTATTTATTTTTTTAAAAAAAAAGGAAATTACAGACCAGTCAGCTCAACTTTAATGTCTAGAATGGTTACAGAAGAAATAATCAAAATGCTTGGAAAATAGCTAACTGACAAATAACAGCTAGTATAGATCTGAAAAAAAAATAGTATGTCACATCAACTAAATTTCTTTCTATGAAGAATAGCAGGCTTTTCAGATAGAGAAAAAAACAACTGTCTTAAGCTGGTTTGCCCTCTGTCATATCCTGTTCTAAAAAATCCTAGGCAAAACCTGTCTTGATGAAATTACTGTGACGTGAAAAAAGGAACTGGGTAACTGTGCTCACAAAATATATCCAAAAGTTCTTGGTCAAAGTGAGAAAATATTTCAAATTATGTTCTAAACAGATTTTCCAGTGTCAGTCAGTACTTCCATCAATGATGTTATTAAAGAATATATTATTTCATGTGCAGAACTGGAAGCAGCTGGAAGAAATATAGTGGGCAGCATTCAGATTTCAGAATATCTGGCAAATCAGATGCATTGCCTGAAAAATACTGAAGGTGTGACTTGATGTGGATAAATCCAATAAGTCAAGGATAGAGCCATAGGAACAGAAATTGTGGGCCATGAGAGAAGAGTTGAGAAAGCAGTGAAGAGATGGTGATGTGGTAACACTGCTCAAATATGCAAAGGAGAATACAAAATAAAAAGGAATTAACTGCCTTCATGTATATCAGTATGATATCAGTATGATGAAGAGAGGTGATGGTTTTTAAATGCCAGGAAGGGAGTTTCTGGTTATATATCAGGAAAAAAAAAGTGCTATTTAATATTTCTAAAAATATTTAAATTGATCCTTAGTCATTTCACCTAGGACAACAGATGCTGTAGGTTGTGCTGAAAAGGGAACCATGCTTTAGGTGGCGTCAACCTCCGTCAACATGTGTGTATTGAACATGAAACCTCTCAGGTGGGACTGCATGTTTATTCCTCTATGATATAAAGCCAATGGATGGAGAAATGTGAGGATTGACTTGGAAAAGGCAGCTGCTCCGTTCAGCTGGGATGAATATTGGGGAAGAGCGTACGTGTGGGCAGAAGGTGAAGGACACAAGAGACTGGGCATCACCTCTAAAAGTGTGATGATATCAAACTGCAGAGCCCCATGGCAGAGATCTGCCTCATTTTCATGGGGCCTTCAGCCCCTGAGAGGGGCTTATAGGCTCATAGATATGCGTAGGGATGCGTGCTGCTCCTTCCTGCAGCCACGGGGTCGGGGGGTCGCAGAGAGTGCCATTGAAGCTGTGCACTAAGGAACAAGACAGGTGACAGCTGGAACAGCTGCAGCACTGCCAGGGAAGCTACTTAGGCTGGATAACAAGGTATTAGTGAGAATGATGTAGGGAGAAGTTTAGAATGCAGAGGACAGGCTGAATGACCCAAGCTGTCTTTTCTGACATGATCTTCTGTAATTTACCAAGTAGCAATAAAAATAACCAACCAGCCAAACTTTGCAATTGCTGTTTGTGGTCAGGAGTCTCCTTTGAGGTCTGCGAGGCCAGCTCTGACTGACTCTGTTCCTCCTGAATATGCTGAACTCCTAGCAGCATTCACTTCTTCCAGGCAGATCAGATAGCAGAATTTGCTCTAAATGGTTTTATAGTAAGAAAATGAACTAAAACCAAAAGATGACATTTCTGATTTGCTTTAGGGCAAAAAAGAATTTAGCTGTTTTCAGAGATAAATTTTCTCAATGTAAAGTGTTAAAAGACCCCTTCAGGGGATAAAAAGAGAAATATACAAGTGCTCCAATTTTATTTACCATGGTACTAATTTACACTTGCTCTGCCTAGCATTTTAAATATCATAGCACTATACATAATAGATATGCTTGCTATGTTTTGGTGGCTGCACTAGAATATAGTGAACAGGGTAATTTCTGGAGTCAAACTGCTCCTATTTACACTGATATAATAATACCATAATTTGTTAAGTAACACCCGAACAAAAATATTTTCTTTGTTCTTTATGGATATTTTTGTATTTGTATATTAAAGTGAGCAAATAGTTTGAGAAAGAAATTTGCTTATCTCTTCTAATGACTAGGATAAAGGAGATAAAATGAGACTGAGACACGTGAAGCAGAAATGCAGGGGTGGCAGTCATGTCTCACTAATCAAGGGAGACTGGTTTAGTTACTCTGCTCCTTTGGATCTTTTGACTCTTACTTAGATACTTTCCTCACCTTTAGCTGCCATTGTTAATAGGCTTCTGTGATGAGCTCCTGTGATAAACATCCTTTAAACATCTTTGCCTGAATCTCTGCATCAGAACACCTGAGCATCTGCTGCAGATGATGAAATAAAATTAACTCAAATTTCATTTAATTTCCTGCTTTGTAGGCTGCCCTGTCCAACTCAACAGCCTTGCCAGAGCTAAGGCTTAGCAAAATTCAGAGCAGCTGAGTGCATTTCAGACCTCTGTCATCTGTCACATCTGTGCCTTCATTTAATCGTAAAGACCATCAATCTCACTGGGGTTTTTTTTTTGGTGCAAAATTAAAAACATGGATAAAGAAATACTTTACATACTCTGCCTGAAAAAGAAACATTTTGCTCATTACTGTGATCTGGTTTAGTCAGCTGCATTAGGAGGTGTGGGAGGGTTAAACGTCCTAAGTGGCCAGCAGGCAGAAGATAAAATTAAACTCTGCTTGAGGTCTCTTACTATCATGTCAAGGATGAAATGAAGTGCCTATTAAGCTGAAGAGAGTGTCAGACGATTGAGGCTAGCAGGCTCCGGGGCTGCTGGGTGCGCACATCCTCCCTGTGCATAGGAAGGGAAGAGAGTAAGGGAAGCTTATGTTAGCTGTGCATCTCTCTGCTTGTTACCCGACAAGCTGACCCCTGGCTCAGAAACGCTGGCGAAGACAATTCTGCAGCAGCCAGCAGGGTGGCAGTCAGCTGGTCACCAACCACAGACTTGTTTCTGTCAGCCCTGACTGCAGAGTCATGGCTGACGTTGTGTTAGTTAACATATCCCCTCAGGTCTTGTTCTGGTACAGATCATTAGGCACTCTCCAGCTTTCCGTATTGACTGAAATTTGTGCTGCCAAATGCATCCGCAGTTTGTAACGTGCTCTTCTCTTTTTTTGCAGGTCAACAATGTGGTAGAAGGTATTTATGCCATTTTGCTGGCTTGTGCAGATATATTAAAACTACACTAGTACACAACTTGTGAGGTATTCCTCCACAGCGTGATACAAATTCATAAAATGGCCAATACCACAAATAGAACTGCTTGGAGTATTTAACCCAAAGAAATTTCATGCTTTTGCAAAAAAAGAGAATGATATCTCCAGAAGTTGAATATTTGTCATTTCTTGCTTGGAGAGTGTTTGACTGGAAAGCTGCAAGAGCTTTTGGTAAAAGCTGATATTTTGCAAGGCAAACAGCTGCACCCTCACCCTTTCTTTGAAATGATTTAGTTAATAAAAACCATCCAATTTTCCTTTAAAATAGTCAGGATATAAAATTTTCCACTAGTCAACAGAGAAGAAAAAATTGGTACTGAATTCCTTGACAGATTGCATCAATAAAACAGCCTACTCTGAAGTCAGTAAAAGGTGAAATAATTACAAGTATCCAGCCTGGTAAGGAATTAAATCCCTGCAGAGCTCATTTGCATCTGGACATTACAGCTTCAGAAAACATTTTTGATAGCAAATGACCCTTCTTTCCCTTTTGTCAAAGAAACGGTCTATGAATCCTGCTTTGATCCTGAAAAAGCCTTAAAATGACACAAGTCTACAGGTTCTCTTTTTGTTGCTTTCTAGTCAGTATGGTAAAGGACAATTTCTTTTCTCATTTGGAAAAATGAGACAGACTTTTGGGCACACTTCAGGTCTGAAAGAAAAGCAGAAGATTTCAAATCCAAACCAGACACAACCTGAGAACACCTGTTTGGAGTTCAGTTTACATAGTATGTAGACCATCTTGGAAAGAAAAAGGAGAAAGGTGATAAGATATTTATATATTTGAAAGAGACAGACAGTTATCAGGCTGTTGATTGCATTACTGGAGGGAATGATCATATTATATATGGTACAACTGCTAACTCTGAAGAGTCTGTGTTTTTTGTATCCAGTGGAGTTATAAATTTTAGCTCCCATGCTCATTTTTGGAAGGTATTTTGTGGGTTTTCCCTAACTACAGGGCTGAGGATTAGAGAAAGATTGATTATTCTGTGAGAAATGTTCATCCACTGGCGACTGCCTAATCCTTTATAGATTGCCTGGGTGAGTTCATTCTGCTGTGAAGTGTTTGCTTAGTTTCACTGACATAATTACCCTGAGCACATCTGAGTGCTGGCTGAAGAATATAGCATGCCTGGATGTGCAAGAGCAAGTCAGGCAGGATATTTAGGGTGGTTCTTTGGGTTTGCTCATGGAAATCAGAACCAAGGTGCGGGCAAATGACAGTTTTATGTCCATTGTCCTGCAGCCTCTCCCAGCAACAGGCATGACCTAAGAGCTATAATGGTGGTTATAGTCTCCCTCTGCAAAGGGAATATGAACTTTTCACGAGGTTTAAGGAAGCTGTTGTGTTGAGTTTGCACAGTGAGAGCTGCAGGGCTGAAGTTTGGCCCTCACGGTTTAACAGGATGGCATTACACCGGGATGCCTGGGGCAGACAGGAGCTCTTTGTGCCTGCCAAGTTGTCTTTGCAGACAGGTTATGTGGGACTCTCTTCCAAGCGTGAGTCTGATTTTTCTCCAGGAAACTCAATGGCAATCAGTCATAAAATAAGAGCAGACGGTAGCTCCTGGTTGCCATGCTGTTTTGATCTGTCCTTTTTCTTCCAAAGGTCAGCCGAGGAGAACCATAAAGAGGTCAAGTGGCACTGGCAAAATATGACAGCCACAGTGAGAGGGCAGGGCCTGCCTGTAACTCCAAGACATTTTTATATTTAATATTAATGAAGAATGATCCTTCAGCAGATGGAACTGTAAGTAATAGCTGCTCGGCTGTTTGTGTTAATTATTTCAGGATGACACATTTGTGACCGTGCTAGGCAGTTTTTATTTAGAGTGTGTTTTGGCTAGAATTAGATATTAGTTGCCACAAAGATGTAAAGAATTAGAAACAAAGTTTATGAGGATTAATTAAGTTTAAATTTATCATAGACCTAAGCTCTTGAAGAGGTCTTTGGCACCTGTTAAGTCATTTGATCTCTGAGGACTGTGGATGCCCTCAGAGTGCTCCAGTTACATGCACGTATCATGGCCTGTTGGATGCCTTGGCTATGCCAGGACTTCTCAGGCCCCTTGGCTACTTCTAAACATTAAGCAGTGCCAAGCTTACCTGCATCATGTCTGCTCTCCTTTACTGTCTTAAATCAGGAGCAATTATCTATCAGCTACTCTTTTTCCAGGGAACTACAGTGGAAGGATTAGTGAAGGAGAGGAAGAAGGTTTAAAACTCTGGCATTGTGAAATATGATCTACTGCGTTTCTCCACGGTTGATGCAGCAGCCCCTTCTTCCTCTACAAGGCAAAGTAAAACATGCTGGGAAACATCTGCCCCTGTCAGCTTGGCACTTCAGTATCTGAATGGAGCATACCAGCAGCCATGGATATGGCACTGGCTTGGATGTTGATCCTTAATTTTGTGCAGGGAGATAAATTTGAATCTATTATTTCCTGACAATGTAGCATATCAGACACACAGATTCCATTCTGGAAATCTGCCCCAATCGTTACTGTCTAGGACTTTCCTCCTCTCTCTCATAGAGACCACACGGGACGCTTTCCTGGTTCTTTCTCAGACACATGGACAGAAAGCAGAGTGGACACTTAACCTGTTATCCACAAACTCTCTCTATAGACTCAAATGTCTATTGGCAGAAAGGAGGCGTCCCCAAGTCCCCCTTGTGGAAGTTGGTACCTCTGACAATTCCCATCTGTGGGAGAAATTCCCTTGAAAATCCCAGAACAGCAAACTTGTAACTGAAGCCTCTCTTTTGCTCTCCAGTGACTTGGAGTCTGACCTGAAACTGAGGTGTCACAAAATGTGGCTTTGAGAGTTGATCTCTTGAAGAAGGACAAACAAGGGATTGGGATTTGTGGATGAAGAAAAGTTGTGACAAAATCAGCTAGAAGAAAATCTTCCACTCCTTCATTTAGATATATTATTATCTATGTGTCCAAATGTGTGTTGGACTCTAGGGAAAGCGTGGAGTCTAGGGAAAGTTTAAATTGAGGTGGGACTTGGAGTACCACGCAAGAATCAGGCTGTCATGCTCGTTTGCGTTGAAACTTTGGTATGAGGTGGAGTTCCATGCTGTCTCTAGGCATAGTAGGGCCAGGTGTGATTTCAGATATGCCTGCCACATTGTCTCAGCTGGGATCTGATTCATGGACAAGGAATAGAAATGGGCTGATGAAGCTGGGAATACTCTATCTGGATGGATAACGCTAGGAAAGTTATGGATTCAGCTACTGAAGGGCTGAGCTGACCCAACCCCAGAAGGAGCAATCATCAAGCAGACCAAGAAGCATTTTCAAAGTCATGCTGTTGGGCTGTAACCATCTGCCTCACTAGCTTAAGATGCCTGTGAGCTTCAACAGTTTTTCACAGGGAAAACATGGCATGAAAAAGAAATAAGTTGCATGTGTACACTGGACTTGGCTTTTGATCTCCAGAAGTGCAGTAAAGGTCCCATGTAGGATTAGACATAGAATATACACTAAACAATAAAGTTGATGTGGATGGAATAGACATACCAGTTCTGCTCACAGTTAGAAACTGCAGTGAGCTCTGCAGTTCTGACACTTCCACGTGGATGTATTTTCCATACAGAAAATACTATAGGGTGATATTATTCCACAATAAAGATGATGGCACTGTATAGAAGTACCTGGTACTAGTGCAATAGATTGAACTGTTCAATAGATGGAGGGGCTGAACTGAGTTCCAATATTTTTGACAGAACAATGTTCATGAATACCCTGTCTTGTTAATCAAAGCTTCAACAATGAAAAAGGTTCATTGGTTCTTTATAGGACAGGGTTACTAAAAAAAGCAACAAGCAGCATCAGATGTAGATATTTCTGGGTGTATGGACACTCAGACCTTTTGATAAGATGTTCTAGGTTGAAGCATTTACATGGTCTTCCCTCGGCATACTATGTCCTCTCACATGACACCTCCAACATGATTCAAGGCCAAGAGCATGTTGATGCCTACAGAGTTTGATTTTGGGGCATGCGTAAAGAGGGAGGGTTCCTTCAAGAGAAAATATTTCAGTTTTCAGGAGTACAGGCATAAAGTAGAATGAATTAGTTCATCCTGACACCAATTCTTACACTGTGGATGAGATTATTTTTACCTGGAATTGTTTGGGCTTTATATTTTAGAATTCTGCTAAAGAAAAAAAGGCCTTGAAGTAAAAAGTTACTCCAGAGATTAGAATGAATTTGTAGGACTAACATCCTAGCTGCTTTGCAGAAATCAGTTTGCCACATCAATACATATTAGATGTTGAAGGAAAAATTTCCATTATTTTATTAATTTTTAATAATAATCTACTCTTATTTTTATGATCCCCTTTAAAGTTTCTGGCAACCTTCATATGCAGCACCAAGTTTTCTTGAGTGCTTTGCCTAATTAGTTTGCAGAGAACTGACAGCTGACATGGCTTCCATTAATCAGTTCTGATACTCTACATTACATTTTCTTTTACCTTGTGTATTAATTCAATGCTGAGGGCCTGTCAGGAAGTGGTTGAGAATCCCTCTGGGATTGTACATTTGCTTGAAACTGAAGTGTAGGAAGATAATAAATCATGTGAATTTCTGGCACTTCTCCCCCTTTGTCATTAGACTTTTGGAGCAATTAAAGCCTGACAGTTCAGCCACACTGATTTACTTGTTTTGCTTAAAAATTAAATGCAAGGATTGGGTTTTATCAAACAAAATATTTGTTTTTCTGGATTTTCAACTGCATTTGTAAACAGCTCATTCCCCTGCTTCGTTGATTGTTTTCTATGTCATGACAGGTCTTTTTAAATCTATTATTTTTTGTTATTTTTTAGTTGTAAGAATAATCAGAATTGATAAACTGCAGAAAGAGAAGAATAGTATTACTAGCTACCATCAGTGAGAATTTAATTCTCTTACTTTCATCACATAAAGTCAGAATGATTGTATTAAAATATTTTTATTTGTGAGTAGAATTTCCCATAGAGTCTAAGAGAATTGAGCAACCAGCTTCAGTGAGACTTAGATGTCTAGCTTCTTTTGAAAATTTCCTTCTTCAGTAAATGCAGGAGCTTATAAAATAGAAATATATGTATATAATATGACTGGTCTTTGCCTCAGAGAGGTGATGTCCAAGCTTTCCTTTCTTACTTGTTATTTAAATGTGTTTTCTGATTTACCTCAAACACATCAAGTTTTTTTGGATAGAAAGAAATGCACTCATTTATGTTCTGGACAGATTTCCCTCTCTCCATCTCAATTCTCGTTACTTAGCTAAATTACTAGTAACGGTAGAGAGATCTTATTAACAGAATAGTGATAAGATACAACATCTTTACTAGGTATGTATGTGTATCCTATTTTTATGTGTTTAAGTACTTATAAAACAAATTTATGGTATGTATTTACGCAATCATAAAGATGTGGCAACACACAACATTTCTGTAAGCAATAATAGAAGATAAAGAGATACATGTGGCAGTTCAGTAAGATTTGGGTAAGGGCATCTTTGTATAGACTTGCCTCTACTTTCCCAGAGCTAAACATCTCATCTTCATTGGCCTTTAGGTAGAATTTATGTTCTAGCCAGCCTATAACATACATGACTTTTTTTTTGCCAATCATTTCACTTTATTTTTTGCCCTTTCAATGACTGTCACTTTCTTCCTCATGTTTCAGCTGAAAAAAGTCCCACTTAATGTCACATAGAATTTCCAGCATTAAGTGGAAAGTGCCTTCCCTGATGTTGCAGGAATAAGTTGTGTGAACTGAAAAGGAGCTCAATACAGCCCAAACCCTTTAGTGGTTCATAATCTAACATTTCTACTAAAAAAAAAATCTTAAGTTTTTATGATTTGGAAGAATGAAAATAACTTTTTTTGTTTACAACTTTACATTTATTTACATGCATCTTTGTATGCACAATGTTTTTGATGGGAAACAATGGGAAACGTGGAATATTTTTAAAAAATTTTATATATTTAATATATTTTACCATTGTGATAAAGAAATGATAGGAGAAACCCTCCTGTGGCTACTTCAAAGCCTCAGGTTACTTGGCTGATTAGTGAAAATGTGTAGCCTAGTAGATAAAGTTATCCTGTATCACCTGCATCTTGAATATAAAAAAAACCCCCAACAAACAAAAAACGGCAAAATATCAATTGAAGAAATGGATATTAGAAATCCCTGAAAAATATTCACTTCGGTCCCAGGCTTAAAATGATTTATCCACAGAGCTGGTGTTATTGGAGACCTATTGATCAACTATGTTTTATACATGCCTCACTCCAGCCCTGCTTAAACAAATGTAATTGGGCTACAGCACTAAATGTGATGGGAAGAGCGTTTGAACTTTTTCTCCACTGCATGTAATTTGTTGGCAGTAATGATATTACTTAAATAATTAAGAGTGAATTAGTCAGGTGAATAAGAACATAAAAAAATGGAAATCAATTTCTTCAGCTGAAAGGGAAACATCAAGATTATAAATAAGGCTTAACAATTTACAGAATATGATGCATTTGATAATAATTTAGTGAAGCTGAAGTTACTTATTTTCAATGGGAATGTTAAATGTCAAAAGTGGCTTATTAGGGCACACAAATGGAGACCAATGAATACTATAGTCCAATTTCAAATCGGGTTGTAAGTCTTGATTTACATTCACTCTGGTTTGTAAAGGCAGGCAGACAACAGTTCATCTCACTAAGAAACACCTGTCATTAATGTGCTAAAAGAATAGATACCGGTTTTGCTAGCTAAGTTTTGAACTTTACCTTGAAACTAATTTTCAGCATTTGTTGCAAACTTACTGTCTCCAATGACTCAAAATAAAACTTTTGATTCTTTCTTCAGGTTGAGACATTTCTAAAGTCATATAACTAAATGTGGAAGCATCTCCCACACACAGCCAGTGAGATCTTGTTGCAACAGGGAATCTGAGAACCTAAATTCATGTGCTTTTTGAAAATTGATATCTCAGTGCTAATAATTGGCAGTGGTATAGAGATGAAAAGGTACAGAATTACAGGCTTGAGGCCAAAAAATGCAATCTGGACTTAGCTGTGGTGATTGCTCCAGTGCAGAGTGTAGGACTGCAGTGGAAGCTTCGATTGAAAATATATCAATTGTTTGAAGAAAAAACTGAACATTAAGATGTCTATGCTTCTGATCTGATTAATGGATGTATTAAATAAGTAATTGGAAAATTTCAGCAATGTTTGTTTCAGACATTTCTGGAGCCTTCAAAACTAAATTTCAGCTCCTTAATATGTTGTTAATACTAATTCCAACCACCACATCCCTAAGAAGCTTTTTCCTTCAGATTAATAGAATTGCTTTATATGGCCTGGCGGCCGAAAAGTTATTAACTCCTCAAGCTGATAATATAGAACTGAACTGTGGTGTCCAAGGAGAGCTCTGTTGACTTTAGTGGGGCTCTGGCTTCTCAGTGGTAGGATCTAAACTGTAGAATCAGGAGCTGATGAAATGAAACAGCATGTCCAGGGATGTTAAAAACATATGAGCCAACAAAAATTGAAACACACAAATTCCCTCCATAGAGAAACAGTTACGGTGTTTATTTTCCCCTTAATGCCTGTTCTAAATTTTATTGTCATATTTGGTTATGGTATCTACTTTTTTATTTTCCATTTTATGTCTTCAGATTGAAAACTATAAATGTGACATTTTATTGAAATTGTAATAATTTATAGAAACATTGAGTGATTTGATGATGAGTAGTACCACTGAATTATGTCTGCAGATATAGAAATGTAGATTATACACACATTTCCTAAAATGACAAAAAATTCCTAGATTTTTTTTCCTTTGAAACATATAAATTATCAACTGTGTTAATGTTCATTATTCCAGCTCTAGTGTTCTTAGGTAAATCTGGATCCTGGAAAAGACATCCTTTGATCAAACCTAATTAAACTTTTCTGTCAACTTTTTCAGTCTACAGAAGAGAATTCTGAATTCCTGGAGCCACTGAACTTGTCTTCAAAAACTTTTGATTCAGTCAAAGCCACATCCATAATTGTCTATGAAAATAAAGAAAACTCCAAAGTGCCCAAAAAGGACTGAAGTTTACCTTTGCTACAGAGTCAATTGGGGAAGCGTAGGCAAGATACGCTGTCCAAAGAGGTATTGTAAAGAACAGAATTGTTAGTGCGCATAATTTTTCCAGGATTAGCCTGGCTTTCCGCCAGGGATGAGGATCACATTATGGTTGAAGTTTGAAGGGACTTTTGGAGGTCACCTTGTTCAATCTCTTTGCTCAAGAAGGGCCAGCTACAGCAGGCTGTCTAGGACCCTGAACTGATGGGTTTTGAATATCTCCAAGGAAGGAGACCACAATCTCACTGGGCAACCTGTGACAGCGCTTGGTTAGCCTCACAGTGAAAAACTGTTTCCTGATGTTTAGAGGGAAGCTCATGTGTTTCAGTTTATGCCCGTTGCCTCTGGTTCTGTCTCTGGGCACCTCTGAAAAGATCCTGGCTCTGTCCTCTCTACATACACCCTTCAAATATTTGCACACATTGATGAGATTCCCCCTGAGCCTCCTCTTCTTCCAGGCTAGAAGGAAGTGGAAGGGCAGGCTGTGGTAATTCATGATACTGTGAGAACTCTTCCTCAGCAGAGGAAAACAAAGCATACAGTTAGAAGAGGTTTCAGGATAGACTTTGGCTTACACTAAAGTGTATTTTGCTTGTACTTCGTGGGCAGGTAAGGGGAGTTCACTGTGAATTACATGTATAACCACATTAAGGCTAATTTATGTCATCTGAGCAGTATAAAGGGGGTCTGAGGTTACAGTGATGTAATAAAAATGGATCAAGTTCTCACTGTATAAGAGGATATTACTCAATGTCTGAGCCACAGTAAGTGAAATGAATGTATGAGATCTTAACCCTCCACTTTCACGAAGAGGGTATCCTAGTTTATCCCATCTCTGCCTTGCAGCTGCTTCTTTTCATTTCAAAATCTCTGTTGTGTAGCCTCAAAGCCAGAATAATTATCTTGTCTGAGGATATGGGAAAAAATTATTAGAAAAAGCCTGGCTTTTTTCTCTGATTCTGTAATTAACTAATTTTAAATGACAAAAGAAGTCAGAAGTAGAAATAGCAAATGGACCTGCTCTGCACCATGGGGAGTAAGATGTGGAAAGAGAGGGAGAGAGACAGTGCAGGGTTCTCTCTGGAACTCAGTAGTAAAGGCTCATTAACAAACAGCTTAATAAATTAACTCTTTAGACAGAATAAGAATAGGAATATAGATAGTATATCTTACATCCCTTAAGCTACTGGGAACCCTGTGTTTGTGCAGCATCAGGCAGACCCTGGATGGATTTTCCCATGGCACACTATGCAGAACCCATCTCTGGAGGGAAACCTCTCCTTTTTAGTTATTCGAGCTTTTATATAATTTTTTAATGAGAAAACAACTCTATTCATAAAGGTTGTTTCAATGAGAACCTCTTGCTGCACTTTTAGATAAAAGTAATGCCATGCAGGTAGTGTCATCTCTGGTAGAAAGTGGGAGCTGCCTTCAGGCTTCTCTGTTATGGTGAGCTGCCTGAGCTCATCCTCCAGCCAAGGATTTGCAGCACAAAACAATCTGAAGTTCATGCTGAACACACAACACAGCAAGGCACAGACCTATATCTACTCAGGTTATCCCTTACATGGGTCACTAAGTTCTCAATATACAGCGGTTTCCTGGTCTGGGACAACACAGGACCTTCCCTACTGTATTAAGGCACAGGAAGAAAATGAAAGAGAGGGTATGGAAAATAAGACCTAGCATTGCATAGCATGAGAATGTGAGGCTGACTTTATGCCAATGGAGGAAAGCTAACGAAAATTTGTAATCCAACTAAAACCAGGACTTGTTTGCAAGAAGGTACTAAAAGACTAATATTTGCATATTGTAAAATTTATCTTATCTGCTCATTATTCCCATGTGTCTGTGTTCTTTGAAAAGATTAGACTGATGATAAGTCTGGTGGTGAGAAGACTAGCTGTTACTACCTTGAAAAAAGACTTGCCTTTTAAAAGAATTCCTTTCAGAAGCTGGTTTCCTCTGTAGTCTCCTTCATTTAGCATGAAGCTATCACGGAGATACAATTATACTTCATTAGGGATCCATGAATTCAGGAAATGAAACAATCCATTCTCTTTAGACTCTGCAGACAACGACAAGAGATGTGCTTTGTGGAGCTAATCTGTTTTCCTTATGTCCCTGCTAAGGATTGCAGTAGTTGTTACAAAGCTTGTCTAATGGTTTGTTTTATCCATATTTTCTACTTACATGGAAATGACTCCACCACTAAAGGTTTCTAGTTGGAATTTTTTGTTTTGTTTTCTGAAAATGTAAGTATTCTATAGGAAGATGAGAAACAATAGTCTTACAGGAAGTCAGGATATTACAGTAGCAAAAGCCATTGATAAAGTTATGGTTTATGAAATTCTCGGGATAAAAAGCAAGTGTTTGACTTATGTTTAGCTTTCAGCAGATTGAGAAAGTCACAGACTGACTGTCAGCAAGCAAATCCTGGAAGTAGCTCACAAAATTTGAACAGATTGTTTGAAACCTTTTGCTTTTCTGCATTCATGAAGGTCTAATGCTTCTTTGTTTAAAAAGAAACAAAATTTTTCTCAGAAGCTGAGTCATTTAAATGAATTTTCATTGCTGTATTCAGACACTAGTGCTTCAGAATAATGTCCTTAATTAATGACTTCTGGAAGGAAGACAAAGCACAATGAAATTAGAGACATTCAAGACTCTGACAGTAATAGTTTACCTAACTTTGAAAGTCAACCGATACAGCATTTCTAAATAGCTCACAGGAAAATAGAAGCTTCTGTAGAAAGTGTCACTTTTGAAAGATCTTGAACATATCTGTGGAAAGTAAGCTACGTGTTTTCACTTGATTGTATAGAGAAGTGACAGATATGTTGATTAACCTGTGCCATATCCACATTTATGCAATTTATAGGCATTGGTTGAATTTTCAAGCTGGAGATATCAGGCAAGCAGTATGTATTTGGCGCTGTAGATATTGCTAATTGGGAATTTCCAGGTGAAAATCAGGCAACAAAGGCAAGGCCAGAAACTTTTTATTGTTATTATATGCAAATTTTGAAATGGATGGATAGGATTTCTGGATACACTGAGGACTTGCATAACCAGCGTGGCCAGTAACAGAAAAACAGGGTGTAACACAAGAAATCAAGAAGCAGGGAAACAAATTCAGGCTGCTTTTCATTCAGATTCAGATACAGACTGATTTCTCAAATTTGTACATCCTGAGTGAAAGGTCTGACTGTGCCAATCCAGCTAATATATCCATCTCAGTATCACTGTCCATTTGTTGGCAATATTAATTGGGCCAACGAGAGACACTGTAGCTACTCTTCTAACATTGATATTTACATCCTTGGTATGGACCACATGGAGCTGGGGCTAGCATCTTGGTCATCTCTGTTCCAGACAACTAGTTTGGCAAGCAGTTTTTCTGCGAGGATCAGGCTGACTTTCTCTCTCCCATTTCAAAAGGCTTTGGCTGTGCTAAGTTCTAGGGAGAACAATTTTTTTTTTTTAACTGAAATTCCCATTGAAAGAGAAAACCACCTACTCCCCCAGGTGCAACGTTTGTGTATTCAAGAGACAGCTGCTACAGCTCCGTTTCAAAGTTGTGGATTGGTTCTTAGCACATCCACAGAAGGAAAGGAGATAGAATAATAAAAAAATAAATGTATCCAATGACAAATTTGATGTAGCACTGTGTTACAGAAATGAGAATTTTTTTTCATTGCTCTGTGAGGAAAAATTACAGTTTTTCTTTCCATTGAAAAAACTATAAGGAAAAATGTAAGACTTCTTTCACACTGATGTCACTATTCATGGACTTATGTTCTGTCTCTCTTTCTGTTTCTCCCTCTTCCCTCCAGCTCCCTCCTGTCCCCCTTGCCCCAGACTCAGTACCAGAGAACACCTAAACATGTGTGTCTCTGTTCAACAGAATAGTCTTAAGCTAATGTTTAGATTCCATTGACTGTTGGACATCAGCATGCTTAAACAGATTGAGCATGCTGAACAGCTATACTGGGCTAAATCAGCCTTTTGATAAAGAGAAACAGTGAAATCAATGAAGCAACACTGGTGTCAGTGAGATAAAAAATAGGAGGATGGAATTAAAAAATCACACTCTGTCATTTTCCTCAAGCTGCTATTTAAGCAGACTCATTCCAACCTTTTCCTCTTGATAATTTTATTTAGTTTTCATTAATTTTTAATTAGTTTTCTTTGTAAAAGGGAAGCTGGTTATTAAGAAGCATCTTAATGTTGCCTTATTTCTACATGAGCAGAATTTTACATCAGCAATGTGTGTTCTTCGGTTCCCTCAAAATAGGAAAAATAAAGAATTTATCAAGAAAGAAACAGTACCTGACATCTGCTTCACAGCAGAATGGCAGCTCTGTTTTGTGTGGTATCTTTGTGTTGTTCTCCCACTGGGCAAAAATACAATAACAAATTTAATAAAATTCAATAGAGGGAAATATATTTTCAAATGAGATGTGAAAACAGATGTCTACTTCTAAAGAAAATCAGGGCATCACGCTTAGTAATTTTGAACTACAATGACATACAATTTACCACAGCTTTTTAATGAAGTTCTTGTTTTAATTCCATTGTTAAGACTGCAATACTATTCCTTTTTAAGTTGTATTTCATGTTACTTTAAAATTTAGATTTTGAAAATTAGTCAGAAAATATTTTCAGAATTACTTTGAATGATCAATATTTTTCTGGGAAAAAAAAAGAGAGGAATGTTATGTTATTACTATTTCTTTCAGATACATGTGAAAACCAGTATAATGATGATGACATCTGCCAAGATTAGCTTAATACCCTCTGCAGTAGTACAGATGACCTTCCTCAGTCACTCCAGCAAGTGGGATTGTTAAATTACATGTCAGAAGGAAAGCGAGTGGGAGAGGCAGACAGTTCTGAATGGACATGAGCAGTCTGAAAGAAAGATCAGGTGATGGTCTATATGGTATAGACCTATCTATATCTATATGGTAACTGTTTGTCCTGTTGCAGTAGATTAGGCTGCATTTAGAAACATCCTGGTCTCAAAACTGGAAAGTCATAGATTTGATTGATGGACCACTCGGTAGATCAGGACCCGACTGGCTGGCTGCACTCAAAGGGTTGTGGTCAACGGCTCAATGTCCAAGTGGCAGCCAGTAATGAGTAGCTTTCCTCAGGGGTTGGTACTGGGACCAGTGCTATTTTATATTATTATTNGCCCAATGGCAGGGGGGTTGTTGGAACTTGATGATCTTTAAGGTCCCTTCCAACTTGAACCATTCTATGAGTCTATGATTTCCCCAATCCTGAAATTCTTTATGCTGTTGTTCCATTCTACTTGTTTTCTTTTCATAGTGGATAAATAAATTTGCATAAAATCTTTTGTGGGGTTTAAAATAGCTCCAAATACTTCGCTATTTGTTTTCCCTGTTTAGGATAGTCCAGTTCTAGTATCAATGGGGTAGCACAAAGCAATCACAATGTCTGATGGGGATTTTCTTTGATAAATCTATGAATAAGGCAAGCAAGACTGTCACTGGAAACAGCAAAATGTCTTTAATTTCCTGATGTTTTATAATGCCACTATAGATTGCACAGTAGGTAGTGGGCTTGCCATAATTTTATATGCTTAAGGTGCATTTTGACAGTCAAACATCTGGAACTGGTGTAAGGAATGTTGACCGTCTGATATCTGAAAGTTAGTGTAGACAGAAGTTAAAATAAAAATCTAGACAGATTTGAGACGGTAAATGTGAATGTACCCTTTGGCTCATTTGTGTGGCTTGGTAGTTAAAGGAAGCACTATGTTTCTGAACACTGGGACGAGACGGAGTAACCACTACAGTTCATTCAAAATGATCCTATTTACATATCAGCAAAAGCTAAGTGAAGTGGTCTATTTGCTTCTTTAAAACACATCAGTTTTAGATGTTTAAGGGAAATGAAACCTCTAGGTATAACATTGGTACATTCTTTTAAAATGAAGTAATATGTTCAATACCTGAAACTCACCACAGTAATGGGATAAAACAAAAATCTTTATAATGGAGTACCCCTCTGTTCAGATCCCAAACACAGTGTCTAAGATAAAAAGATAATCTAGTGAAAAATTATTTCTTGTTTTCACAATGGAAAATCATAACTTAGCCAGAAAGGTTATTTTAAGACATATTCAAGCATTGTCCATGATTTAGTTTTTTACACAGTGTACTAGGTAGTTAAATATTGCAATATAAAAGATAAAGTGATAAATTCTTTAAGTAGAAAGCAAAGTGGCATTTCTTGTGTTTTTCACATATGCATGAAATCAACTTCTACATTTACAAAGTAAAAACCTATCCAGGAATTGATTATAAAGGTTGCTAAAATAAACTTTTTCTGAACTCCACTGGTGGTGGATTTTGCATTTTCCAATGTCTAATGTCAGTGAAGCTCAAAAATCTTCTCTTGAACTTTAGAAATATTTCAAATTATTTCACTTGGTATCTCTCTCGGGTATAGAAGCTCCTTATTAAAAAAATCCTTTAGACTTTAGTTCTGTGGCAAGATATAGGCAGTGTAAAGTGTGCATGAGAAGGCTCATGATTTTCACATTTAAAAAATAAATCTCAGGAAGCAGGGGTATAGTCTGAAAAAGAGGTCAAGAAAGTGTTAATAAATACACATTGCAACTGATGGTAAGTACTTAGCAGTCCATGAAAATATTTTCTGGGACTATATGGCAGGAAAGGAATTATATTCCCAGAATAAAAAGTATGAATGATTATGAGCTGGTAAACTACACTGGAACCAGCAAACTGATAAGAAATATTCTATAACTATTAAAAGGCTTGAGCGTCTTTGTTGAATCAAGTTTTTTTACAAGCAGTAAAGAAAGACAAATGTTGCACTGACTGTTGCAAAAAACCTATTTGTGGGATGGTGATGAAAACTGCCTGAACATAACAGTCAAGCAATATAATGTTCTCCAAGCCAGACAAATAGCAGAAATATTAGTTAAACATATTTATTTCTTTTTAAAAGACAGATGAAGAGAGCAGCTGTATTCTTATCCAGAATCATTCACAGTGAAAATTAATAGCCATAGCTACCCTAATCTTATCTTGTACCTTCACAATCGTCTGCCTTTTGTTGTTGTTGTTGTTGTTGTTGTTGTTGTTGTTGTTGTTGTTGTTGCTCAATGTTCTGTAGCTTTTGGGGATTCTTGCAAAATTGTGAAACAAGAAATTACACTTGGTTCATGTCCAGGGTACTATCCAAATTATATTTGAAAGTTATGGTCTATATTTACTAGTCTGTATCATATGATTTTGTGTCATGTGATTCACCTTCAAGGTCTGATTTATCATGACTTATTGGTTTATCATCTAAGTCCAATATTCAGGAAAATCATGTTACCTCTACCTACAGGACTATTCAGTTAGTCTGAATACTTTGATAGCATATTCAGTGTTAAAACACTGGGAAACAAAAAGCGTAGTCCTTGCAGAGACAAAAAATAAAATGGCCACTAAAATGCTGGTCTGTTTCCTTAAGAATAAAAGAAGTATGTGTGATTTTTAAAAAATACATTAAAGAAAAGTTAAAGTATCAAAGGGCAAATGCTATTCAGACAAAAAAAATTATAATGATTATTGTTTTAGGAAAGTTTTTCAGCTGTAAAAAAAGTAAACTACCTCTAGGAAAATAAACAGTCTGGGATCCACGGACAAACAGAATCTGACAGTGTACCTTCATGCCTGATATTCAAATATAAATTGATAGATTAAAAAAAATTAAATTACACAACAATTTAGAAAGCTTGAGATTAACCAGATTTATGACAAGTCAGTAAAGCAAAACAAACTCTAAGATAAACATAACAAAGTACTCCAAAAAGCACTAAGGTAGATATGCCACTAGATGAAAAGCTTGAGAGAAAATAGGTATTTTAGCTAGTCATTAATAGAAAATGACAAATGATAGCTAGTTCAGAAGAAATACGAGAGTTTCAGACAATTTTATAGAGCATTACATACTACATGTAATAAATTTATACAATAAGATCATGCGAGAAAGAGAAAATTCCTTTTCTTGAAAGGAGACAAAGGCTATTGTGTCTAAGAAGAATGAAAGAACTGCTGATTATGGGGACACATTGCAGTGATAAGCACTGATGCAGAGATCCTTATGAATGTGCTGGTAGACTAGGGAGTCTATTTACATGAGAAGATCCAAATTAATCAAGAAGAGCCTAAGATCCATAACACTCCTAAGATATGCTTGTGGTCTAACAACCTTTTGATGTAGCCAGTGCCTAAAACAGAGTGACGGCTGATCAGAAACCCCTGGGAGAAGCTGAGCTGTTATACTTCTGTTCTTTACAATGCATTTTGGTTTTTGGCACACTGGAAAGGTGCTTTCCCATGTTTCTGTAGCTTAGAGAGGGGATCCAGAGAGCGATGTTCCTTGTTGCTGCCACTGCCAGCTATGGCCAGCACATCTGTGGCCACCCAGGAGTGCCCAGACCAAAGCAATAAAGGTTAGAGCAGGCACAACTCTCTAATAAACTGATTTTTGTACACTTTCACTCTTAGAAAGATCAGTATTCCAGGCATGTGAGCTTTGTACTGCCATGGGGAAATTAATAGCTAAATCTCAGTTGTTGGAAATCCTAATTTCTGAAAAGTCTAGTTGGCCTATGAAACATGCTATTAGTTTAAGCAGGTTAAAAGTGAAATAAATGATTAAAAAAAGAGATATTAATCCCACAGAATATTGTTTTATTTAAAGCAAATTATATATTTTCCTAGTGTAAACAAAAAGCTCTTGAAGTTCAGTGTGGAGGTTTTTAAGTGAGGAGAAAGGCTACTATTAAAATATATACACTCCCCAAATTTAATTTTCTATCTCCATGTTCACATGCATTTTTATCACAATGCCACTATAAAAACTCAGCATGGTGCTTCTCTGAAAACAGAGTACATGAATTTGCATATCAGCATTAAATAGGCTTTCCAAGATAGGCGGTCTTGCAACTTGCAACACAGTGGTGTGTTATCATGCAATTCAGCTGAAGGATGTTACAAAACAGTGTGAAAGCTTATTCCAAACTGTGGATTAAAATGAGGAAAAAATAGTACGAGGAAATGGATTTCTCAAATGGCTTCTGAATAAGAGAGAAATTCTTGCCAAGAAATCCCTTTATTGAGGCTATCTTAAAATTCCTAGATAAAAGTAAAAACTTTAAACCCTCTCCTTATTTAGCAGTATAATTCCAAACAGGGAATCCCTCCTGAAGCACCCCTCAATATTTATCTTTAATTAGCTAACCAGGCCAACCACCCACTTCAATCAACTTTTTGGGGAGGAATAATTTCTTGTTACCATTCCAAGAAATTTGTGCTGACAGTAGTATTGTATGCCTGGTTTGAGAAGCACTAAAACAAACAGGGAATCACTTCAGCTGGAAGGGTGAAGTGATGTATAGCACAATGGATCATATTCTTTCAATTATGTCTTTAAGGAAAGATTGTATTTTATATTTTTTCTAGTACCGTCCTGTACAATAGCCTTTCGTGCTGTGCTGTGGATCCAAATATACTAGGTGGTGTGGCAATGTCCTTTTAGAGCCTTTGGCATTGAGCCATAGACAAGCCTGCTAAGTGCTTTTGTAAAGTAAAAAGGTTCTTATGGTGGCTGTGACTGTCAAAGTATATAAACAAGTCAAGGTCTAAGATGAAAGGCAGTATCTTTTACTGATATTATGTTCCTCTTTCTATGGGTTTGTCTAATAAAAAATAGCTTCTTCCCACAAGCCTTGCCTATTAAGAGATTTTTTTGCTGTACAAGACTAATAGACTTCAATTTTTAGCTGCAAGACCGTGAAATGCTCAGATATGAAAAGAACTGCTTCCCCTTACACCCAGTGTATTTTTCTCACTGGAAGAGTATGTTATATTAAAAATTAGGACATTTTGGTAGAGAGAAGCAGTGGACACAGTAATTTAATTACCTAGAGCATTGAGTCTTTGTTTATAAGGTGTGCAAAAGTTCAACACACAGTAACACTGAGACTCTAGGAGATGTCTTGGGCTATTTTAGTCAATAACCTTATACAACTTCAAGATTTTAATTTAGAAAATTTTGATCTTCAGGTAGATAGTGGACATTGCTCCTGAGAAACATTTACCCTTTTTCTGTTTTAAAACTGTTGAAACTTCAGCCTTCTGGAATGCCTGTATGTTTCTTATATGTTTTTTGACTGGTATGCAGTCGCCCAGAGAAAAGAGTTCAGCTACCCAACTGTCCTTGCCTTTTCTAAACAGCTTTTGTGCAGTGGTCTTCCCTATCAGTTTCTTTTCCCTGGATCATGGAAACACTCTTTATGTATGCTTCTTGGAATAAAATAAAAGAAAAATATTAACTAAAATGTATTTTTCTGTAAAAAGCAGCTTTCAGAAACATTTTTAATTTAATATAATTGATTTAAAGTAGTGATGGCTTTAGAAATTTTTTTATATGTTTTTCATTATAATTGACTTTTCTTTTGTTTCTTGAAGTATGGTACTAAATTTAACTGTGGGAATATGCAGCCAATCATAAGCCATATAATTAAAAAGACAATAGGAAAAGTCTTTATAAACTTAATTTTGACTGTTATCTATTGAAACATTAATATTTTGAAGAAAATCTGACATCTTATTTTTCTTAATAAAAATTAGGATGAAAAGAGAAAATGTCCTTATTAATCTGCTCAAGTACCAATAACTGTAATTTCAGTAACAAAAACTGACAGCATGAGACGTTTCTGTGACATAGTTTGTATAATTGTATTAAATTTGTATCTCACAGAAATTGTTTTGCATCCCTTAAAATACTTTGTGCACTGTTAGTTGCTCTCGCTGCTACCTTTTTTTTATCAGAATCCCTGAGAAAAAGCCAAATGAACCATCAGAGCCGATCACGAACACCTATAGCTGAGTCTCTCGGGAGAGAGAAGAGCTTGCAGAGCTGGTGAGTCACCTCAGGGCCCTGACACCTTACCAAACCCTTGCAGCACTTGCCATATCACTGTACTGGCCTGCCCTGTCCAATCTTAGCCCAAAATCTACTCAAGGAGCCCAGTGGGCAGATACTGACTGTGTGGATTTTGTTATTCTCCACTGGCCCTGCAGGCCTGTATGAGACACCTCACATTAACCGGGCTCGACGTGTGAATGGCTGCAGAGAAAACCAACCCCTTGTGTTCAAGGCTACATGGCTAGATCAGACCTAGAAGCATCGCTTTGCCATTGTTCTTCATGGAGATGAGAGCAGTTTCTCTCACTCTATCCCTGGAGAATTCCATATGACTGGACAAAAGGTACCCAGCTGTGTAGCACATGGGAGCACATCTGGCATCCTGGGCTGCATCAAAAGAAGCCTGAACTGCAGGTCGCAGGACATGATTCTACCACTCTACTCAGCACTTGTGAAACCCCACCTGGAGTACTGTGTCCAGCTCTGGAGTTCTCAACATAGAAAGGACATGGACCTGTTGGAATGGGCCCAGTGGAGGGCCACGAAGATGATCAGAGGGATGGAACACCTCACCCAAGAGGACAGGCTGAGAGAGCTGGGCTTGTTCAGCCTGGAGAAAAGGCGGCTCTGGGGAGACCTTATAGCAGCCTTCCAATGCCTGAAGGGAGCCTAGAGGAGAGCTGGAGAGGGACTCTTTGTCAGGAAGTGTAGTGACAGGACAAGGGGTAACGGCTTTAAATCAAAAGAGGGGAGATTTAGATTAGATATCAAAAATAAATTCTTTACTCTGAGGGTGGTGAAGCACTGGAGGAGGTTGCCCAGAGAAGTTGTGGATGCTCCATCCCTGGAAGTGTTCAAGGCTAGGCTGGATGGGGCTTTGAGCAACCTGCTCTAGTGGGAGGTGTCCCTGCCCATGGCAGGGGGGTTGTTGGAACTTGATGATCTTTAAGGTCCCTTCCAACTTGAACCATTCTATGATTCTATGATTCTATCTGGAAGAGAACAAGATGACCCTTCTTGAGTTAAAGATGAATAGAATTAGGTAAGGCCATTTGCTAGAACAGCCAGTCAACAAGCAAGAGAATAGCTGTCATTTAATTTGTTTTACCTTTTCAAATCAATTGTCTGCTCTTTTCATTTGCAGAGCAAATTTAGCAAACAATTTGGGTAAATAATTGAGGCAAACCAAAGACCTTACTTAAAGCATAGCCCTCTCACGACCTCAGTGCCTTACTGTTATCCAGAAGCTGTGCAAACCACTTGAGAGATATTTGGCTTTTTTATGCTGCTCAGTGCATTTGCTGCAGGGAACAAACCACATCCACCTTGGACTAGTGGTGCTGAGTGGTTCTTGCCTCCAAATGCCTTTGGAGATTACCTGTCTGAGGACATCTCTCAAAACAGAGAAGATTCCCCTCTCTCTCATTTTCTCACACAGCAACAGGTGAAGGTGAAACTATGGAGCTGAAGAAGGGCAAGTTGGGGAAGGAGTCAGTGACACTGTGTCCGGAAGATATCATGGATGTCATTTTATGAGGAACGTGGCAAAGATAGCTGAACCTTGTGTTTGTTCCTGAATCATGGTCAGATGCATGCAACTATAATACATTCTAAAGAAATCCACCTTTGTGACGGTTCCAGAACTTGGAGATGTCAGTTGTGTTATGGGTACTTTCTTGTATCGAATCTGAGATATTTTTTACAAAATAAGTTTGAGAAGTTCTATTTTCCATGAGATCATGCAGATAGATATCGTTTATGTCATCTTCCCTGAATACACCGTTACTTGCATCCTTTGTTAGAACTCATGACTGGGCAAATTTGTCTGTCCTATTTATTTTTCTGAACTATCACTACAAAATTGCCATTTTTATGTTTATAAGAACATTCTCCGTGTTCAGAGTGGTTTAAAAATACCGATAGAGATTCAGGCAGCTTTTTAACCTTTTCTAATGTCCTTGATTCTTAGTTTAGTTTATCCTTCAGATTAACTACTTCTAAGAACTTTTTTTTTTTNATTTAATTAATTTGATTTTATTAAGTTATTTTAATTATTTGCTTATTATTTTAGTTTAAATAAGGTTTAAATATCAAATTGTATAGTCCCTATTTTCCAGAATAGTATTCCTGGTTATTTTAGATAAGTTAATTGTAAAGAAAGATAAATTTATTGAGATGAATTCCATTTGAACTTGTAGCTGTCACCTGTTTTGTTTAGTGTATTGGGGCAGCTAATGAAGAGACATGAAACTCTGGAAAGGTAGTGAGATATTATAGGCATCTATCCAAAGAAAAAAACGAAATAGGCAGAAATCTTAGAGCAACTGAAGGAGGAAGAAAGAGAAAGTGGTGGTTTTGGCAGTGTTAGGCTGATGGCTGGACTCAATGATCTTAATGGTCCCTTCCAACCTAGACAACTCTGTGATTCTATGAAATTAAAAATAAAAAAATAAAATTATCAAAAAATTAAACTTAGAGTTAAACTTAAACTAAAATGATTTAATTGTCATCTACATTTTAGCAGTTGATCGGTATTGAGCTTTTAGCACGAATTTTCTTCCCAGGGTCAACTCCCGGAAACACTCTGCTCATTGAAGTGAAACATAGCTCAGCGAGCCCTATTTCCTCCTTCTCTGGATAGACATCCATTGACGCAGATCGTTGCTGGAATATTGACACTGCAGTCTCATGGCTGGTTAAGACAGTGAAAGATGGAAAGCCAGTGTTTCCTGGACACTCCAGGCCAGCCTTTAGAGGAACTCTGATATGTGGTTGCACAGATGTGTTAGCACTCAGCATGGCATGAGTGATCATCTAGCACACATATTTCTGAGAGAAATCACATGGATGTATTGTGATACCCTGAGTTTTTATTTTAATATCTCACAGTCCTGTTCTTCTCTGCAGACTGGGCTCTCAGCATCCTCTGTTGTCCATGATAGACAGTGATGTGGCGATTTCACAGCAGATTCACCACTAGTGTATAAATCTACATGGAGATCTTTACTTTTATGNAAATTAGGATTTATTAATTCAATAACTGTAACTAATGAGATAAAGATACTTCATTATTTTAAGGCTGCAAGGGAATATATCATTCTACTTCTTTATACAAAATATCTATTAAATAATTTTTGCTTTTATTCTGTCTCCAGATAATGCCATCTCTACAGAGCATTGAATCTATGTAATTTTTA
>VXBJ01006692.1:969476-1151728 GCA_013400055.1 Nycticryphes semicollaris
AATATAAGTAGAAGATGGATGCTCATTTGATGAGTAATTTGTTATAAATGAGCAAACTTTTTAGCCTGTTCATATCCACACAATGCTTCTGGATTATTTTGCATGTCACTGACACTTTAATGCAGGACTGAAAAGCTTTTATATTAATCATGTTCCTTTCTTAGGAGATGGATCTTCAGTGGTAATGATATTTTATCTTTCATTCTTTCAGTAAAATAGCATGGGCGTCAGGCTGTCTCAACCAATTAAATATCAATTCATTTGAATCTTACACATGCCTAGCAATATCACTTTTAGACCAATGTAATTTTAATAGGTATCTTAGCAAAGACTCAGCAGAAAGGGGAATGTATGCTAAATGCCTTGAAATCGATTGTGGTGTTTCCCTGATGGGGAAACTGGCATTTTAAGTTCTTGGATCTTCAATAAATGTAAAATCTCACAAAATACAGTTTTTCTCTCTTCACTTCAGATAAGACTGAGTATATTCCCCACTTGTACATGAACTGGAAGCAGAAGGGGAGAGCAAATGAAGAGTACTGTACACACGCTGTATCCTAGAGGCTGGTTAGGATTGCTGTTTGATGAGGGACAAGGCGTTACATTATCTGTACTTTGTCTACCAGAAGGTTTGAAAAGGAGGCAAAAGGCACTCTGCCACACATAAACAAATTATTCCATCCACTAAACTATCTTCAGATTACTAGTCAAATGAACTGTGTGCAAACCATATTTCACCAATCAAGAGATGGTATGTTGTTTCTTAATTTTTCACCCTATTCAATAACATTTAATTCTCCTTCACAGCCACCTGAGGGTGCATAACTGATTGGCAGTTTCTGTGAAGAATTCCACCCAAGAATACACTTCTGCTTTTCAGCATCCAGTTCCCTGAAGCAAATTTCATATGGCTTTCTTCGGCTTCCTTTTTCTTTTCTTCCAAAACTTATATTGAGGATAAAGTCCCTTTGACTTACATTCAGCATCCCTGGTGTACATTGTTGTGTACACATTTATTTAGCCTCAGCAATTGTCTTTAATAAATTTGTTTATTTTAAATTTGGTTGCAGATATATTTGCACCATAGGTGAATCCAACATTTGCTTGGATTCACATGGAAATTTTTAAAAATATTTCAGAATTTATGTTTGAACCTGTGGCTAGCATGAGGTCAAGTGGGTGATATTCTGTATGTTTTCTAGTTCTGACATGTCATGCTGACTATGTGTACTTACTAGTCAGTAAAAAACAACCTGGACTGGTTTTTCTTATGTAGAAATCATTCTCTTACTGCATTGTTTTACTGCATCTTATTCCTGACATGATTAGAAAAAAAGAGCCTATGTTTTAATTTTTCAACTTTTCTTGCCATTGATATCTTGTGGTGAATCTTGACACACAGCTGGAGTTATAAAACCCTACTGTATTGAGATGGTCTGTTTAATGACTATTGCAGTGTTATTAATCTCATTCATAAAATCATAGAATCATAGATTTTTCTAGGTTGGAAGGGACCTTTAAAATAATGTAGACCAACCATCAACCTAACTCTGATAAAAACTACTAAACCATGTCTCTAACTACTATGTCTATCTGTCTTTTGAATACCTCAATGAATGGTGCCTCCACCACTTCCCTGGGCAGCCCATTCCAATGCTTAATAATCCTTTAAGTGTAAAAATTTTTCCTAATATCCAACCTGAACCTCTCCTGGCACAAGTTGAGGTGCAACTTGGCCAACAATGTCAACAATTCAAGAAGTGCATTGAATATGAAACAGTGAGGAGATACCATATTTCAGGCTTAATATATGTTAAAAAAAGGGGGAGGGGGGGAAGTAATATTAGAGTCATGACATGTTTTTTTAACTTTTAAAATGTTCTGCTTCTTTCTCTTGCTTACGTGTTTTGAAAAAAAAAATAATGTATGTGATTCATTTATACTTCAAATGAGAAGGGCAGTAACTTCTCTGAAATTTGAAAAAATAGCAATAGGAAATTTCCATAAGCAAATAAACCTTTCTCTTATCTTTTGAAGGTGCACTTGCTTATCAGCAATAAACAACAAATAAGATTAACATGTTTTATTGACAGAAAAAAATCATCATTCTAATAAAATCACATCTCTAGCAGGCTGTTATGGTACTGATGGACTGTTTGGCCTTGTAGAAACAAAGTAAATAATAATAGTTATGCATGTGAGAAGATGGCTCCAAGACAAAAACTCCATTAGCCTTCTTTGTTTGTCCAAGTTCTCCCATCACAAACTCACATTTGCTTGTGAGCTATGTGCAGTTATGTGCCCCAGAATCTATTTAGGATCCTTAATTATGTTTGTTAATATCACATTTACATTACTTTAACATTAACAGGAGCTTTATGAGTGTTTAACATTAGAAGCATGTTGCTTTTTTTAAATGGCAACAAAGCCAAACTTCAGATTTACACTTTGAGCACTAGAAGTGCTAAAAAAGCCTTATTATCTATTCTTCATTTTAATCTAATTAATTAATGCATTGAAAGTTTTATTAATTCATTAACAAAAGCATTTGACCTCTTCTATGTCAAAGGTAAACCATTACATCCTATCCTATATTTCTGTTATAGAAATGGCAAACCTCATCAACAACTCACTTTTTATGTAGTTAGAAGGGTTGATGCACGAAACGTGTTATTTAATCATAATTTCTTTATATTTCTGTTATGAAAATGTCTGTGAGGGGTAGTCAACGCTCTTTTCCCACATAGACGTTGCCTTCTGTTTAACAATCTGATAGAGGTTTGCAAACATATATTAATTAAACATCAGGCCCTTTGAGGGAAACATGATAAGTAGCATTATCCTTGTTATACAAATAATAAAGAGGTTTCGAGCTGCTGAAAGTTATATAGCAATTTAATTCTAGACATGGAATTAGAAAATAATTGACCTGTGTTTTAATGATTCTTTCACTGTTCATTTTTTCAAGTATGATGGTGATAATAAATAACAACCTAAATACGCGATGGATAGTGGAGATCATAGAATGATCTGATTGTTAGTATCTGTCCTTGGTGGCTTCATGGCAGAGAGGTTAATTCAAATGTGGTGCTTTGGGTAACAAATACCAATAAGGGATATGTTCTCTTCTCAGTATGTGTTTGTAAGTCTCATTAATGGTAATGGAAGTTATGTGCCTGCAGGAGAATGAAAGGAGAATGCATCTATCATGTCAATGATCCATGAAGTCAGGAGAAATTATATAGCCTACTATAAAGCACTGAAGGAGTCATTATAGCCTATTAGGTAAATAATGTGTTTTTTAAAAGTCTCTACATGGAATATGCATGTAGCTAATAAACTATAAAGCTCAGATGGAGCCTTTGTATTATTATTGAATTACTGTGCTTTAAGACAATGATCTCCAGCTGTATATCCAGGCGACGTTTTCAGGAGAAGGACGAACAGTTTGCTGCGCATTTCTGATGGCTGTGCAACAGGCCTCCATGTTGGAACATGCCCGTAGCAGTCTTCACAGCCACAAGGTGACAACAGCTGTACAACAATTTGTGGGGGCTGGCTTTTGACAGACTCTTTAAGTGGCTTGACACAAAAATTCATCTTCAAGAAGTCAATTAAGCTCTGAAAAGGGGATAAACATTTTGTTGAATCAATGGAGTGTCAAGATTATGAGCCACTCTCAGGCGTCAGCAGAGAGGCACCAGGAATATGCTACTTATGATGAACCTAAAGGAGAGATTCTCTAAGGAGCCTGCAGCTTTTGTTTTGCAATGCTTAGAGGTGAGGCACCTGGTCTCAGCAAGCTGATATAAAGCACAGAGGTTATGGTGCATAAGTCCCCTAATGGAGAAAGTTAAATGTCTTTGAAGCCCTGTCTCTGAAGTCATTAAGTGGAGCACTAAGCTGCTTTATAGCTAGCCAAGAGGAAATAAGAAGTCTAGAAGTGTAACTAAACTTTCCTTGTCCAAGAGTTACAGCACTCTTTTAGGTGCATGTATGGCAAAGGTGATTTTTCTTTCTAGCCACCCAGAATCTCATCCCTTCAGAATATCTGCAAAGCAGTCAAGAGAGATGGGAGGTGTCACAATTTGTGAAATAACTTGGATGAGGTTAAGCAGCTGGGAAAAGAGCAGCAGAATTGAGAATAAAATCCAGGTCTTTCAGCATGTGGTTCGTTGCTCCACCCCATAGACCCTTGTGCTTTTTTAATTCTTGAAGAGTGTTCCGACGTTATTTTATTTCCAAATGAAAACTATATTTTTTAATTTTTTTTTTTTTTACTGTGCTTCATTTATTCTGTGTGTATGAACCAGTGCAGTAACCCCAGAAATGTTACCCCAGAAATATTACTGGGAAGAACTTTATCTGTGCCTTTTTAATATGCTAACTAATGCAAAAAGGAGATGCTTACATCTTCTTTTAGATACATTATTGAGATTCAGCATAATTGTATCCGGGACAAGTTTACCTCTAGGGGGAAAGGGTATGTATCTACTTAGATCTTCAAAGCTAGTGGCTTTGCAACATAAGAAAATGTGATAGTGGAAATAGATTTTCACCAGTCGGCACAATAGTTGTGAATAAGAACAAAAGAGCTGTTTTCCAAAAGTTGTCTTCAGCTGGAAGCCAGGAAAAAAAAAAAAAAAGAAACAAAAAGGAGGGTAGGGAAAGAGCTGCCTGCTTATCTGCATATTTGGCATGGAAGTTGTTGTTTGAAGTCAGTTGAAAAACCCATGCTAGTTACTGCTATTGAAGTGCACTCTTTCCAGCATCTGTAAGTCCATGCTATTCATTATACAAATACTTTTATTTCCACCATGTCTGGCTGCCAGTTTGCTTCTGTTAACTGATTGAAATTAAGCAAGTGTTACTGTTTGCACATTTGGAAATTGAGAGAAAACACAGAGGCAGTCACTTTTACAAAGTTGGGGTGTGAGCTGCTTACATGTTTCTGATGTAGTTTGCGTAAAGTCTAACTGTATTGTAAGAAATTCTTGGTAAAATAAATGTGTAGGATAAATTTCCATCAAAAATGTATGCCAGTGTACTAAATGTTGGTCTGGCACTGCTGTGCAATAAAAGCTTTGTCAGTACTAATCCAAAACTAAAGGTTTGTAGCCAAATATCTCACTTGGATTCATCTGTTCTGGCAAAATAACTAATTGTTGCAAGAAATTAAATGAGATGCTGATTAATTCTGTCATCTATGCTCTTCAGCATTTGAAATTTGATACCTATTCTTGTCTCATTAAATTTTGGAGAAGACTTGGCGTTAACTTCATCTGGGGAGGATGAAACACTTAGCGTATTTCTGATTTCAGATTAAGAAGATATTATTCTGTTAATATAATAGATTTCACTTTCTGAAATCTGCATTTCTTTTTCTCATTGCAGATGAGAATTAGACAGTTTTGCTGTATGAGGCTGTCCTGGTTTGAGATAGAACAAACCCAATTTTCTTTTAAGTAATTTTACTTTTTGGTTAAGTCTCTTCTAAGTGACTGTACTCCGAAATTATACAGTATGTTCTCAGAAAGTGACTGCTTCTAGCAGTGCTAATATCTGATATTTATAGTTAATACTAAGGAATTATATGCACTGACTTAGTGGAATTAGAGTTATCACTTTGTCTTCCTGCTTATACTTAAAAAAACACTCCTATGACACAGGCCCATCAGGTTGATAATGGAATACATGGAAGCTTGGTAATGACTTACCTACACAGGCATTATGCCCTAGTAATTCCATTCTAGTAGATCTCCAATAAAAAATTGACTTCAGAAGTAGACAGATATATGATATACTATCTGGGAAAAATTGTTGGATTCAAACTGACATGAGAGGAGAAATGAAGGGCAGGCAAAGCAACTAGAACTGTATCAGCTCAGAGGAAGAGAGGAAGGATAGGAGGAAGGTGATATGGAGACAAAAGTATAAAACTGAGAACATGAAAGAATTAATGAAGCTTGACAGAAAAGAGGCTTAGAGTGAAAATAACATATCAGTGTATAATGACCCTTTAATTCAATTTTTATTTAATTTAATTTAATTCCATTTTCTGTTTCTTGTGTTTAGAAAAACTTACATTTATGACCCTATCTGGGATCTGTGACAGTGAATGAGACACTGGCTGAAGATGAATAGCTGCTTCTATAGAGAGATCCTGGAGTCCTCTTTGCCAAATGTAAGGGTGACATCAAGAAAACTTCCATCTGAGGAAAAACTGTGGATTAACTTTTAAGACAATTTTTTCAATTATTTGTGAAATTTCACTTAAAAAAATAGTTCCAAACTTGTTATAGAAGATTTCTGTTGAAGGATTATTGCTATGTATCACACAATATTACCAGATGTCTCCATTTAAGTGCAAAAATAGGGATTTGCATGTGCAGCCAGTAACCAGTTTTAAAAGGAATTATCAAGCTTTTGCAAAAAAACCCTCCCTGTGCTTTTGTCACCTTGTGACCTGGAAATTTTGAGCTAATGTACTTATTGAGTGGAATACTTGTATGGGGACACAGAGAATGTATTATCCCGGTCTACGGGTTGCCCATTAATTAGCCCTGGAACAGTTTTTAACTAATCAATGGTTAGTTTTCATCCAATCTATTTTTTGGAGCTGGACCCTTACAGATGAAATTACATTGACATAATTTCAATGTTAAAGTTTAATAATGTTTAGCTAAAATGCAATGCAATCAGAATGCTCGTCAGTTAGTCTTATTGCAATGCTTGTCATGTGCCTCGATTAGATTTTTTTTCCAAGCACAGAAGAACCATTCATAAAACCTCATATTTCGAAAAGTAGGGATTAAAACGATAAACAAAATATGCCTGTCAATATTCTACATAGAAATCAACTCAAGAACAAAAACCAATGCATTTATGAATCTACATCTTGCTGACAGTATTCAGCTGTATATCAGTCATGATAGCATATGCCATATCTCCCTGAATCCCAGTCATGCATTTGGAAATTGCTGTAATTTATCAAAGCTGCAACACAAGTCAGGTTTTGGCAATAAATTATGTCTGAGGGGATCTGATCTCTATTCACAACGTTTCATTCAGTGTAAAATAAAGACTGATTTTTGCTTGCTAATGCTGCAGCTTTTGGAAGGTAAAGAAGAAATTAGCAGAATATAAATTGATAAATTTACCTGTGGTTTGGCATTACATCAAATTTTCTTTTGCTTTTCCTTCTTCTATCAGAAATGGCAGTGACCCAGTAGCCTATATTTCCAGTCATAACACAAAACCTGTCCCAGTGAATCCCTCCATATTTAAGAAGAGACCACATATACAGTTTCATTAAAATGATGCATAAGCTCCCAAAACATCAAGTTTGAAGAACATCTCTTCAGTACTCTGATCTAAACTTTCAGAAGTGACCAATATCTTTGGGTGATGTTATTCTTTGCCTTGGTCATTCTTTTTTATTGCAGCACTTGAAGAATAAATGAAAAAAAAAAGCAGTAGGTGATTGTACAAAAGTAGCACTTTCCTCAAGTGATCTATTTAGATTGCACATTGGGGCTGGGAAAAAATTAGTTTATTTTTGGAAAAATTACATGAATCAGAAAGCATTCCTAGGTTTAAAAATGGTACCTAGGCTAACCGAAAATGAACACGAATGATAAAGAATTGTAAAGCGATAGGGATTTGCTTGGACTGTTGTATGGGTTTTTTTTCGCATGTACAAAGACATACTTTATACTTGTTCTTTGGTTGCAGTATATTTGCTAGCACAGTTTAAATATTTTGTTTTGACAATGTACTTCTTTTGTATTTTATTTTTTCTCAGGTCCAGTCCTGTATGTATACCCTTAACTTTTGTGAAGAAAGAGACTTGGTCAGTAATTGCTCTGATAGGTGCAAAGTGAATTGCACTGATAAATGTTACCAGGATCTATTACACTTAATTCCATACCACTGCATCCAGATGATGGATTTCCTTCACTACCACTACAGAGTAGTAACTAATTTAATTTGCCACTAGATGTCATTCCGTTTTCATGCAAACATGAAAAATGCAAATTTCTACTTAAAAATTTCAGTTAAAAACACCAGTTTTAAATCAAATAATTAATTTGCTGTATTCATACCTAGAACAATATCTTTTTTTTCATTGTTTTCACACATCAATGAGATGTTGTAAACCTACTGGGTACTTCCACTGTATCTGCCTGTGCTTAAAAGAAGATGTGAAGAAAATATATGCTGAAACAGGATGTTGTCTCTGTTTTCATAATTACTGATTCAGGGTGGTATAAGTTGATTCTGTCAAGTAAAATTCGTTACAGGACAGGAGGTTCAATGACATCTATTTTTATATTTGTTCAGACCCAATTCCTATTTCATTAAAATACAGAACTTCTTTTGCTTAGTGTACGTCACATGTCTGCTCAGAACTCCTTGCTGTCTTTTCTCACAGCCTTTCTGATTTTTTAAAGTTTTCTTTCATTGCTACCTAAACTTTGCAAAGCAAAAGCCAAAGAAATTCTTCAACCTTTTTGCACCATTCAGGAGGCTTCATTCTGGTTAGTGACAGGTGCCTGAAAAAGCCTTTATTCTATTCATTTCCTGTGCCCATTAAAAAGAGTAGCTGTTTATAATTTTTGAGATGTAGATTTCTGAAAAAATCCAAACTGTCCATAAGAAGGACTCTGTTACATTTGATCTTCAGTACCCACAGATTCACTTTGTAAAACAGTTTATTTGTGGGAAAAAAAAAAAAGATTGATGCAATATTATCTTTATTTAATTATTTACTTATCTCTGTTTAAACATTAAGTTGAATGTACACAACAATAATAATAGAAATAAAGTGTTGCAATCTTTATGCCAATAACTGGATAACCTTTAGCATATATTTCTCTGCTCTAGTCACAGCCTTTCATTAAGGGTTCTGGGCAAAGATGCAGCACCAATTTTTCAAGTATGTTCTGCAATCATTTGAATAACATTAAATGTAATAAAAATGTAATCAATGAAGCATGACAATCTACATCCTCTATTTTCTGTAATCTATGATCACAGCAGGGACAATGTCTTTCTGCTGCTATATGAAATAAAGAAGCATTTGAAATGAGAAACGGTCATTGTTTCATTGTTTTAATATGCGCTGACATTTTGTGAACTGTTGTAGACTTTTAGACCACAAACAATTTACTGTGATAATATCCTACTAAAATATTAAGTTGTAATTTATCAAATATTGATGTCTCCTTTAAATTTCACCTCACCTTCATTTCTATCTTCTTTATTAGGCTGCAGGTCTTTTTGTTGACTTGTAAATTTCTGACATATGTATATTTGTATATTGTATTATTAAAAAATCCTTCCTTTTTTTTTTTTTGGAACCAAATTACTTAGTTCAAGATCCAGAATATATCAAATTTAGTTATAATATCAAAAAGTAGATGTCTGTCATATGATACAAAGATTAACATTTAAATATTGCAGAACCCTTATCGGAAGGTTCTGCTGGCTGTATCTTGAAATATGATAGCTCTTTTAATTTTTTTTTCCCCTAGCATGAAATAATTGCTGCTCCAGTGTTGGGAAACATCTGTAAGTGACACAGAAGTTGAATTTCCTTGAGAAAGAGATTTGATGAATATCAGATTTGAAATTTGAGAAAATCTTTTCCCACCACAGATTTCTTTCCTAGTCCCTAGACCTGTTATTTTGGATTCTATTCCTTGCAAACTGAACGTCAATTATCAGGATTCCCATTCAGTCAGAAATATGTTCTGTGAGCACAGTACTGATATAAGGTAGGTCTGAGTTACTGGCTGTGGTTTGGCTCCTCTTCCCCTACCAGAATGAACTGTTCCATTGAATTGTTTCATGTGGTAGTGAAAAAGAGATAATAAACTGAGAAGAGCCAAATAAATAAAGCTAGTATAGAAGCTCTGATGTGATCAGAGGTATGGCCTGTTACTGAAACATTCCTTTTCAATGTAATTTCTTTTTTTCTCAATGATAGAGCTGATAGTTTTATGAGTCACTCACCTATTCTCTAATTTGATTTAAGTACAGATTTTTACATGAAATTTAGCTTGTGCTGTGTCAGCTAGATCAATAGTCCATAAACACTCAAAACCTTTGGGTGGAGGTGTCAATTAGCCAGTGAAAGGAATCAGTCCTCTGGTGACAGATACCAGCCGCTTTTGCTTACTTAATCCCTGCTCAGTTGGTTGCAGGACAGTTTTAAAGACTCTGGCCATAAGACCCCTTCTTTTAGGTACCAATATTACCACTTTCTTCCTCTTAAACATTAACACTGCCGGCACATGCCAGATGTCATCTCATTTCCTAATATCAGGATACTGGCATTTAAAATAGTTCTTGTTGTGTACTTTACTGTTTAAAGAAATTCTCTCCAGGCTCCCTCAGTATGAGTTAGCTTTCATATGCATGCTCAGTGACCATGACATAGCTTTCTTTTTATTTAGTAGTAAATGTCCTCTCCATTAATATGTGTGACACAGAGTCATTTAATAACTCATAGTCTCTGAATGTTTCAGGAAATTTTCTATTATGGCCAGCAGGAATTGGCCTGAAATATTTCATGTTTTATTCATGCAGTTAACACAAAATATCTTCTACTGATTTATAGTACAGTAGCATAGCTAAAGCAAAAGATGGAGTTGGCTAGTTCCCTAAAACAGTAATCCAGTTCCTCAGTTGTGACAAATTCATCTTTTGTCTCTCACAATTATTTCATGTCATGTTGAAATGGTAAGATTTCAATACCTTTAAAGAAAGATATTAGGAATAGGTTTCATTCTGTCATTACAGAAAAATATATTTGGTTGAAGGAGATGAAAAGACTCATATACATGAGCTACAATTATATCCAGCCTCTAAATACTTTGTGTTCTCCAACGGTATCTCATTTCTTCTTGGAACTATGATATAGTTGAATAAACTGCTCCTACTGGTTATGCTTATGTTTTCCCAACATTTTAGCCTTTTTGCCAGTTTGTTTTAATTCTAAATCAAAAAGATAAACAACCCCGAGATACAATTTTCAGACTGACTAAGTGGAGTTAGAGATATCACCTTGTCTTCCTGCTTTTGATACTTGTAGGTGTTGGTATTTATCATCAGTCAACCACATTTCAGAAGGAATTTATGACTATGTTCAGCCTATTGTTATCATGTTTGCTGAGGCATCTGTGTTTAAGAGAACAGTGAGTAATTCAGGCTGCCTCCGTGGGTCAAGTGGGACCCTGGGACTTAAAGGGGGCAGTAGGCAGGACACCAGAGGAAGAGAACCACTGGAGGTCTTCTGAATGTGATTTTTCTGCAGTCAAAGTTGCCTGTAGAAGGGAAACCCGGAATACAGACTGTGCTTCACAGGAAATCCTAGTGGAGGCATTAAGATTTAAGCACCAATGACTTCCATGGATTGCATATCCTCTTTCTAACAGTAAAGCTATTGTATTCTTAATAAATAAAATAAAATAACCTTCATTGAGCTCTGTGCTAGGCATTTTCCCTATCAGCCCTGTTCCTGCAGTCACCAAGCAGGGGAACACACAGCACTGCACGTGTTTTCTCCAAAAATGTTATGAGGTTCATAATTTATAAAGGCTGAGAAAAATGTATACAGGGCCTGACAGACTGGCTGATGGGGCAATGTAAACTTTTAATTTCTGTTTTGAATGTGCACACTATAGTAGGAGCCAGCGTCTATCCTCAGCAATATGGTGGCTGGTCTGAATGCGACCTTCAGATACTGAGTGCTGAGCTATGTTATCTCTACGGATGGCTGCAGACACTCTTGGTTGCTGTGCTCTGAGCTGGCTGGATGCAGAAACAGTATAGTCTCAATAGTATAGTGTTGAGTTGGAACTAATAAGCCTTGCTAAATCTTAATGCGTTACCATACTCCTAAATCCCTAATTCATTCTTAAAAATAGCATTTTTACCCTAGATCAACACACATGCTTAACAGTTATGCAGGCCATTCTGTATTAGGGTGATCCTTTCAAAATAATTTTAAAAAAACAGAACAGAAGAATAAGTTACTTACCATGGTATAACTAACTCTTTATCCTGAATAATCATGGGAGTTTGTAAAATAGTCTGTAACTATCATTATCAGATTAATATCATTGATTTAAGTTCTTAGAAATACTGAACATTGCATTCCTAATAAATCTAGCAGTATTGTCTTTAGCCACATACATTACTCTGAGCTCTGAGATATAAGAAAATTCATTTCTCTGCAGTTCTGAAAAAGAGCAATGATTTTTCCTTCAGTCAATAAATACAAATAACAGACATTATTACCATTACTCTGACACATTCTTTACTTTATTTTAACTGCAGGTCTTGCAAAAGCTTGTTTTATTTAATAAAACCAGATGAGATTGTTTTTAACATCTAGACAAGCTAATCCTAATGTGAAATGACTTTCTCAGTTTGGCAGGTAGTCTGAAAATTATGAAGATGTGAGTATACAAAGGAAGTACTGTAGTTAATTTTGACAGTTTTTAAAGCAAGTCAAATCTTTGATAACACCAGTGAGATGAAAAAGAATATTTTTTTAGCAGAATGCCATATCAACCAGTTTTTTATCTTTGGTGTAAGCCATTGACTGTAAAATCATCAATCTCACATAGCATTTATAGTAAATATGTTGAAGAAATTAAAAACATTCCAGTATAGAGAAGTAGCATGTGTAGATTACCTGAACAGATTAAATGTTACAGTTGTGATTTCTCTATATATCTCTTACAGTTTCATTTCTACTTCTTGCGAGATACTAAATATTACTTCAAAGCATAGCACTATCATAACCACAAATATTTTCTAGTCTGTAAAAGATCATTTATTATGTTGTAACTTGCTACAAATCAGCGTTTTTTATGCATATTGCATACTACGCGTTTATTTTCTGTTCTTCACTGAAACAGATTTCTACTGTTGTTTTAGCCAGTATATTCACTGGTATGATTGTATTAAGTATTTTTTTATTTTATTTATTTCAAATGTTATGTGTAGAAAACACCATCAACTTCTATAGGTATAGGTCACCTTTGATATTTCCCATATACTGAGAATTATTACAACATTTGTTGTGTTGCAAAGTCCTGTCATATACAATAGCAATGAAAAGATAGGTTTGAACTAAATTCAGATACAGTCTGCAAAAAGATTCTGTGGGAGGATTGCATTTCGTCTGACTTTTGATGCGTATAGTGTGGATGTATATATCTGAACTATTCATCCTAAGCTTCTTTGATGGTTGATGAAAAGAAAGAGGCATTTCCAGGTGTGGTTCACATAGCTGCTTTTAGATATCTACTTTGGCATGAGATAAACAGTCATCAGAGTGTCTATTTTTGTTCATTAATTGTGAAGCAGAATCAGTAGCTCAGGTTTAGACATCTGCATTTTCTTTCCATGGCTCCAGTGGGTTTTGGATTAGGTCTTAAAAATGTGCCAACTTTTTCCATAGCGCTCAAAATCAAAACGGCCTCACCATACTGATACTGCAGAGACTAAGAATGCTTTATCACCTGCAAGTTCTCCAGAAATTTCTGTGAGAAAAGCTATATTTTATCTGACTCAACTGACGTTGAGTTAGATATTTATGAGTTTGTTTGACATTAAGATTTGTAAATCTGAAAAGATCCCATGTAGACAGTTATGAAAACTTTCTAGACTCCTTTGCATCAGCATGTGGCAGAAATGGTCCTTTGTGAATCTGACTCAGTTTTACATTTGTGAATTGTGCGGGACGTTAGTGGCACGGCTGCAATCAATCGGTCTCATGTAATGAGGCCTTTGTGTTCCTCTGATGGGATTCCTTTGTGTCAAAACATGCCTCTTAGAAAAAAAATTAATTTTGGTTTTAAGTGTCACCAAAGGGCTAATCTCAGTCCTAAAGTGCATTTCCTTTGCTATGGCAGAGAGATTATTATTGTCGTTCTTTCTGCCCCAACTAGAAAAACACTAAGAAGCTAGAAAACAAAAAGGGGAAAGGAAGGAAACTGATCATAAAGTTTCTTGTGCGTTCCACTAGGTACAGGATTAGAATCTCAGTCACTAAGAAGCACAGGGCATATGCAACAACTACCTTTTCACTCAGTCATTCACTTTTTTTTTTTTTTCTGCAATGGTTTAAACCTCAGCTGTACCCTTCCATAACTGACAGAAGTTGTTAAAGGTTACCTCGCTGCCACTGGAACCTGTAGTACAACTACTATAGATTAAAGGCGCATAAGGCAGTGTAGAACTAAGCCCAGAAGGAAATCAAAGGAATGTGCTTCTTGAGCTTTTCTCTTTCAAGTCTGTTTAAAATAAGCCTTTGATATCTCCATATTTAGGTATACAAAAATTTTTAATCAGATCACATAATTATATTTCTAAGTAGTTAAGAATAGAGGCTATTATACTTCTCTATGTGGGGAGCATTTATTATGCAGTTACCATACATAGGCTGTCTCTTTGAGAGAAGAGATTGTAGTCTACAAAACAATGTTTACTGAATTGAATTCCTCATCCCTTAACTTCAATTTATTCTGAACAAAGTTAGCATACAATATTTCTGTCTTTGTGCAGTAGTTTTTTGTAGCTTTTTAAATTATTGTTATCATCATAACAAAATCCCACTCTTATACCTTGTAGAGGTATAGCTGGTATATAAAAGAAAAAGAATACAAGCTCTGGAGGTTTTCCTGCATGGCAACTAAAGTACGTGGTACACTGGCTATAATTCCAGTGTGGAAGAAATGTTAGATGAAGATTTAGGGCCACATATCCCTCAAATGTCAGGCCTAGCAAATCAACAGATATTTCCCAGGTATTATTGAGAGTAGGTCTAACCATGACAATATCAGACAGTAAAGCCAAAATTTTTTCCTTCTTCTGCCAGTAACTGTCAATAAATATCTCATGATACATGACAATATGTATTGTAAAGCACGTATTTTTCCATTATTATTCTATTATTGTGCCATTTATACTATTATTCCATCCTTTCTTTACAGAATTTGAAACTCTAAAATTTGAGAAAAATAACAAATGGATTGAAAATGTAAGAATTTGTGGAGGATTCAAATTCCCTCAGAAGAAGCAGTAATATAAGGATCAATAAAGCCAAAACCAACATTGCCTGAAAAGTGCTGAGTTAGCTTATAGGTCCTGGCAATATACTGTATGTTCTGTAACTTTTTCAGTGGTTTAAAATAAGTCTGAAAAATAAGTCACTGGAATCTGGCATAAATAAAATGAATTAGATGTTTCTTTGTGGCACAGATCACTGACACGTGCCTTCTTTGCGTAAGTGTGCTACTGTGGTGAAAAAAAACATTTCCAGAAGAATATACATTTCTGAATTCACTGTAAATTGTACATCAAAATGAGGTCCTTTGAGATACCACATAGAGATAGAGAGGAATGACACCAAATGTCCCATTTTCTCAACTGCCTGTGACAATTATAGCAACTCAAGTTGATGCTTAACTTTAGTTTTCAGTTTCATAAAATCAGGATGAGTTCTTCATCTGAGTATGAAAGCAGAATAAGAAATAGTTTCCATTATGGAAATCCTGCCTGTACAAACGTCAAAAGTTGAAATGCAGCTGCTAAACTGTCTCTTGCCTAAATGTAAGAAAGAAACCAGGGAAGTTGGTCAAGTCACATTTTCTCTACAGTGATCCTGTTGCCACAGACAGACAGGAATTATTGATCTCACCTAACTTGAGCCATGTAAATGTTAGGCTTACAGCACTTTTTCTGATTTCCTCTATATTCTGAGAAGAGATGCTAGCCCCTCAGGAGGACACTCCATCCAGTTCTGACTTAGATACCTGCTTGGGTGTTGATATTCATGACTTCTTCCATCTGAACTGTTGAGCTGGCTGTCACACAAGAAGGGTATTGCCTGTTCTTCTGCAAGTACCTTTCAATAGGGAGAATGGCCAGACTTTCAGTGCAACTTATGAAATGGGCTGTCTTAATGTTTTGAAAACTTGGTGATTTTTTGAACTCACAGTACATCCTCTTCATCCTCACTAGGTAAAAGTATGAAGTATGAAACCTACATTAAAAGAAATTTTAACTTCCTTATTTTCTAGCACTTTGGATTCTACTTCTTGTTAGACATAGGTAGAACGTTCAACTTAAGTCAATTTTCTGGTTTGGAGACCTAAGTGAATAAAAAGACGACATTGCAAGGTAGCACAGGAAATCTTCTTTTTACAAAGTTTCACACTAGTTGGTCTGAATGTTGTACATTGGCAGTAGTAATTTCTCCTTTTTCACCACTCCAGCAATAATAGTGACAATAAAAGCTTTCTTGAAAGTTTTAAAATCCCATTTATCCACTCTTGAAAATAAGTCTTAGGCTTTTAAATTACCTGGGCATATTTGAAAATATCAACTTTCCTTCTCACACTATTTATACTTCTTTGGTTACTCAGAATTCTCTAATTGTGAAAAAAACGCCACACTTGCAGTACAGCATATACAAGCTTTTTTACTCTCTTACCTGTAATCCCAGTTGTGGAGCTGAGGTACGTGTATGAATAAATACAACACATGTATATCTACAACATCTAGATAGATATATACTCAGAAATTTAGTTACTAGAAGAAAAGTATCTAACCTAGTTTCAGCAGATGTTGAAACAGTACATATTTAAGGGGAAAGAAATTAAAGACTAAATTCACAACTCAGTGGAAACCATCCATGTGTACAACAGATAAATATAAACTACTCAATTAAGATTCCTAAAAGCTTTGTATTTACCCAAAATAAAGGTCCTAGTGAGTCTAGGGCAGAGTTTCTTGTTCCAAAAAGAGGTATATCAGCAGGTATTGGGTAGCTCAAGTGGCATGTTGGCACTAACACAAAGACATCATTTATTTCATGGTTCCATGGCATGTTAAGTCAGATTTTTCTGGTCTTAAAGATGCTTTTGTGAATTGTCTGGCTGTTCATTGATGGTAAAGAGAGACAGTACCTGTCAACTTTGTGAATTACTTTGACAGTGTATGTTAGTTTATCCCCTGATAGGCACCAAAGAATCTCTAAGGTGACACCATCACTAGAAAATAATAAACACAAATGCATATTTTGTGTCCATACTTTGATATTCAACTGAATGGCAGTATGGCATTTGCAATCTGTCCACAGTTACACAAACACAGGAGAGTTTATTGCTATTTTAGGACCTGGGAAGCTTCAGGAACAGACAACTCAAAAAAGTAGCCCCAACAGCCCAAAGAGATTTGTAACAAATTTGGGAGATGAAAATAAAATGTGTCCCCACAATACAATCATGTAATTCACAGCTGATTTTAACATCTGAAGTTATCTCAATGTACTGTGGATTTTTCACAATTCTGGACAAGGGGGCTAGTGACTGTGGGGTGGTGAGAGATATAATGATGAATCAAGACTTCATAGTCTTTTTCTGAGGTTTTCTATGAAGAGAGATATCCACCCAGTTTAGGGTATCTTTCTCAGTCTTATAGTACAGCTATATTAACAATATGCATGATGAAGGTAATCAGTCACACTCATCTTCTTTTCTTCTTCCTTCCCCCTTCCACTAGTCCTTCTATTTGAACAGGCTTTCTTTCCACTTTGCACTGGTGCTTGCTTTAAGGCAACTAGCACAGGAATATAAAGAAGTCATTTGTATTTACTGTTTTGTTGTTGTCTTTTATCTATTCCATCATCTTTAATTGACTTTTTTTCTGGGAACAGAACAAATTAATCTGAAAGAAATGTCCCAGTAAAACTGGGCTAAGGAAAATGTTATCCCCTAATGGTCCGTAATGTAGTATAGCTTAGTACTAATTACTTATTACTCAGGAGTCTGGGCTGCATTCAGCACACACATTAATTCCCATTACTTGTGTGCTTGGAAGGCACAACACTACAGGCATTAGGATTTAAAGATTTTTTCCCTTCTCATGTTTTGACTGTTCATGGACTTATAAAAGGACCAGTAGTTTTAATGAGATACAAGACACTGAAAGTAATTACAGCATTTCTTCTGCACTTCCCTTCCTTCCAACTAAGTTGATTTTGGAACACAAGCATTAGAACCCAGGCATTAGCTTAACTCACAATTTTATTCTGCAAAGTAACAAGTACACTTCAGATGTGACTGTGTTTCTGACTGACTATTTAAGAGTATAAATTTCTGTTGGTTGTTTTCTAACAAGTGTATAAAGAACCTTACTTTGAAGACTTCAAACTATGTTAAATTGGAATAAAGTCATCCAATGAATGTAAAAGTTACTAATAAAGTGATGTTGCAGACCTGCAGATAAGGAACTGGGGAAGCCTCCACTCCTTAAACATGGGATGAAGAAAAATTATTAAATCTCTAGTTAATATTAAACCCAGTATTGGCTTAATATAAAATTCAATGCTTGATATACAGATTTATTATATATCAAAGCTAAAGGAATGAATTTATAAATAGCCTTGAAAAGGAAATGAAAGATCTGTTGATAGTTTGGTGGTAATGCTAAGTTATTAGAAAAACTGATTTTTGAGAGTTTTATAAGGACCTCATGATAATGAGTAACCAGAGAATGGAAATGGTGCATAGATTTCAGCGTAAAATGAATATAAGAAATGTGAAAAAGTTCTAAAACATCTAGATACAATACTAGACCATGAACTAAATATTTCCATTTAGGGAAAAGAACTAGAGTATTTCAAATAAATTTAAACAGGTCTCTTCCCAGTGCAACAAGAATAATTTTAAGAATTACTTTACTATACACCATGAATATTTATATATTAATAATCACTTAGATCTCAACTAAGATGGCCCTAATTCTAGCTCACAAAGAGGAATGTGTAATTTTGATTTGAAGCTTTTTAAATATATGGATTCAGTTCTTGGTTTTTTAGAGAACCCAGTGGTATTTGGTTGTGTTTAAGGGGCACTCTCTCCAGCTAATATTTGGCCTTTAACTGAGAACAGGAAGCTAATCTCTCTATGAACACTTTTGGCTTGATGAAAATATTTATTAGGTAGAGTTTTAATTTACTGATGTGTCGAACCAATAAGGCAGGTGCATTTCATGTTATGCCCCATAGTCCTGCTTCCCAGATTATCCTGATAAGGAAAACTTCTGGAAAGTATTTTTACTCCCCTCCTGCTCAAGTACCATATTTTTTTGCTATTGGCAGTCAGTTGAAGTGGGGGCAGAGGAGACATGAACACTGTGATCACAGTCTGGATGTATGTCAAAATGACCCCTGTATGCACAGATGCAAAAAGAATTGCTGTTTTCCAGACTCATAACTTGAAAGAAAAAGAAGATGGGGACAACATTCTTCATAGTTCAGAATAAACCATTACTTGAAGGCTGTTTTCTTATGAAACTCTTCTCCAAATAGAGACAACTGAGTCAAATGTAATATTTCATTCACATTCTACGATGTAGAATCATCTTACTTTTTTCCTGTAGCGTTTTTCCTGAAAAAAAGTCAAAGAATAACTTACAGACCACAAGATGATTTCAGACCCATAAAAAATTGAAGAGCAGGAACTTCAGAGCACAGGAGATAAGCCTTTGGTAAAGAAACCAGAAAACAGTCCCACCGACAACACCTTTCTATTTTCAGAGCGATGTAATTTGTTGATGTATTTTGCAACAGATAGAAAATTCCTTTTCTGTCCTGTTGACATTTCTATAAGCTCAATTTTGCATACTGTTTCTAAACAGTCTTATTTTTTATATAAGAAGACATACAGTAAATCTCTCCACATTAAAGGTCCTTGCATTTCATTATATTTTGAAAACCTACACTGAGCTGTGACAGAAAAGTACGGGAGCTTTACCGTTTACTTAAAGGAAAGCAGGATTAGGTCTTTATTGATTCAGCGTGATTAATATGTATAATGCTTCTGGAGTTAGTGCAGCTTCTTCAGACTTGTTTTTATAGCTGACTGTAGGAATGGAACAACAAAGACCTCCACTTCTTTGCATACCACTCAGCAAACATTACACCCCTCAAGTTTTCCTTTTCCATTGTCAGATTTAAACAGAGTTCTTTTGATATGAGATTACTGATGCTGACATTGTCTGATCATTTATAAAAACAACACCAATGTTTTGAATGCACCTTTAAAAAAGTAGACAATACATGGCTTCAATTCTGAGTAGAAGAGTAATTATTCTATTTTATCTGTATGCCAGAAAGCACAATTCTAACCTGCTTTCCCAGAGGGGAATTTGGTGATGTGTGTTGGTGCCCTGAGGCCTATTTTCACATACTGTATAGCTTTGACTATGAAGTCTTGTACAAAATATTTAGTTTTACAGTGCCTTAGGGGACTTACTTTTAACGGAGTCAGTAGGGAGCGCTCTGTATTTCTCCATTAAAATAGACACCATTTTTCTGAGTTTACAGATAGCTGTGGGTTGTTTTTATTAAACAATATATTTACAATAGAAATATGAATTTCTATGGTTTGGTGATTGTTTCAGGTTTAGATCCTCATGATGTATCCAGTCATGGTATCTCTCTGTATCATTCTTTTGTGTGATTCTTAATTATAATTCACTGTCATTAAAATAGTATAGATGGAAGCACATAGTTTGATTCAGCATCTGAAAGATGACACTGATTTTAGAATTCCTAAACTAGCTAGTTTTTGTTTAATTATTTCATGTATTTTGCCCTGAATAAATGGAACTATCTTGAACCTAAAAGGCTCATGAGTAAGTACACAGAAATTTAATCTTTGAACATACTTTTAGCTTTTCTGGGATTGAACTGGAAACTCTTCAGGTTTGGTCTCCAAGACCACTTCTGGTGCTTCATGCTTAGAGGTTATAACAGAGTTCCTGCAAGAAGGAGTTTTGTTTCTATTTTGCTACTTCCAAATCTGATTTCATGAAATTAAATGAATACATGAGGTTTAACGATAATTCAGCTAAAGTCAGGTCAATACAGCCTTTTTTTTTTTTTTCTTAGCACATGTGGAAGATGGTACTGTCAGGGGGCTCAATACTATTATTTGTTAACAGAGAAACCAAGTCTTCATTGTGTCATTCTTAACTTTCACCAAAATAACTACTGAAAGCAACATAGAAAGATTTCTTTGAGTGTGATTTGGTAAAGTCATCTTGTATAGGGGAACGCAGAATCACATCTAGTTCTATGATGAACTGCGGACCCATTGTATACTGCTAGGTGTTTATCTAATTCTAATTGGATTCTAATCCAATAGGTTTTGCAGATAAAGGAGTTGACCCCATTTGATTTCAGGTTGTGTTGCACTGGCACCCTGACCCTGGTGACTTTTGCCAAACAGAAGTTCCAGTATTGCTGTATCACCCTAAAGACTCTACAAGATGCCCACAAGCAAAGAAGGATTTGATTCCTAACACTTTTCATTAAAATTTACTCTGGTAATATTGACTGTAGTTATTAGATAAACTTATGAGTAGTGTGAACAGGTGGTATCCTCAATCTGCTCCAAATATATTCTAACACACCATGGACCAGATTGCTATACTCTCACCCACACTGAGAGCACATTTTTTCTGTACATGCTCTTTATCCACTAGAACCTCTTGTTGAGTAACATGCCACAGTGTTTCATAGTCTGAGTGTAGAGAGGTTTGGCCTATATGCGGTGCTGGTGCTTGTCTTTTTGTCTAGCCCTGTCAAGAATGATATCTTTTCCCACAGTATTCCTCTAAATTCGTCATTATGCCTTTTTTCCCTCCCTCATTCTTAAGGGTAGATGAAAACAAGGAACCCTACACAGGATCACAATGGCTGTTTATAGGCTAAGCAACCCTGCACACCCACCTATCATATAATGGCTGATATATATGCTACCTGTTTATAGGTATATTCCACCATGGTGGAGTGCTTCTAACATTGCAGTCTTTGTTTCTTTGTTTCTTTGTTTGTTTTTTTTTGTTTGTTTCTTTGTTTCTTCCTTCAGGCTTGGGGCAGAGTGGCTGGAAAGCTGCCTGGCAGAAAAGGACCTGGGAGTGTTAGTGGACAGCCGGCTAAACATGAGCCAGCAGTGTGCCCAGGCGGCCAAGAAGGCCAACAGCATCCTGGCTTGTATCAGGAACAGTGTGGCCAGCAGGAGTAGGGAAGTCATTGTGCCTCTGTACTCGGTACTGGTGAGGCCTCACCTCGAGTACTGGTGAGGGGTCTGGAGAACAAGTCGTACGAGGAGAGGCTGAGGGAACTGGGCATGTTTAGTTTGGAGAAGAGGAGGCTGAGGGGAGACCTTATTGCCCTCTACAACTACCNTTTTTGTTGGGTTTTTTTTTTGTTTTTTCATGTGGTTGGACTCGATGATCTCAAAGGTCCCTTCCAACCACTAAGATTCTGTGATTCTGTGATTCTTTCTTTCTTATTTATTTCCTTGAACTCTCTTCTGCCAGACAGTATTTGTATAATTCTGTTTCACTTCTGCAGTTTCTGAGCCTCACATTCTGTATCTTCTTTTGATATAAAGGAATAACAGTAGGTTGTTAGGAGAATACTCTTTCAGTCTTATTACTATATATGATGTTTTTTCTTACCTCTCTTTTTCAGTTTCTTGAAATTTACTTTTGGAGTTAATTTTTGGCAGGCAATGAAAGGGATGGCATGGTTACCAAATCTTTGGAGTAGAAGCAGTGAATTGAGAAGAATGCCAATGTAGAAAAAGAAAGAGAAAGGAGAAATAATATGGGGAAAAAATTAACTGTGTGTTGATCCTTGCTAGCGATACTGGAATAAAATATGAAACATATAAGGGAATTTGAGAAACCAAGCTATGAAAGATGGTAGTAAAAAAAACTGTTAGGAGCAAATGGCTGGTAATTTTGAGACTAGAGAAAACTTCAGAATGCAGCATTATAAGATGGAGAGCATTATATTGAAAGTACTATGTTTCTCCACTGAGAATATAAATATTATGGAAGTGACATAGATGAGGTGAATCTGTCCCATCAGCAGAACAGTTACGAGGCTAACAGGTAGACTTCATTTCCTATGACACGGGATAGAACACAGTATGAAATAACATATTCTGAGCTGAGGACGGTACTGTGTATTCTGAGGTACTGGGACAGGTAAAATTTAGATTGTGATCTTAATCTTGCTTGCTGTTATAACAAAAACCTTCAACACCTTTTATCCTGTACAAATCCGACAGATGTAAAGCACAGACCTAAGCCTGAAAATGATGTGCTAAGATGACATACACTGAAATAGAACCATTAGGTGAACAGAGCAAAAAATTATGCAATATACACTGGTTTTATAAGTTAAAGAATATTCTGATAAATCTCTATTTATGGCAAATAAATAAACTTCAGTGCTATTAGGAATTAGCTACTAAGTGACAGTGAGGTTGCATTCCTGAATCTAAAAGTAAAGATCGTTAAAACATTGACTTGAGAAAATTTGGAGTATGGAAAAAAGTTAATGGTCTGAAGTGTCCTATCAATAGACATGATGGAAATCTGGAGTAATACAAATTAGTGAAACTTGGTTAATACTATACTTCTACCAGAAATGTTAAAAACAAACCCTGCATCTGTAACAATGCAGATGTTTTCAATCCAGATTTATTAAAAAGTGTTTACTTATTAAAATAAGTCAAATAAATAAGTCAAAACCACTGCAGATATAAGTGGAAAGATACAAAATAATTTTAAAAAAAGGAAAAAGTGAATGATTTAGAAGTATTTACAACTAGTGCAGTCTATATTTTAACAATATCCAGCTTAATGGGTGAAAGAAAGAGAGGGGAAAACCCAAAAAAGCAGCATAAAGGTAATTACTCATCACCTCCCACAAGCAGACCAATGCCCAGCCTGTCTCTGAGCACTGGCTAGTTTGCAAAAGCCAAGCTCCCAATTTCTTTGTTGCTGGGCATGATGTTGTATGTCTTGGAAAAACCCTTTGGTCCATTTGGTCAGCTGACCTGACTGTGTTCCCTGCTAATCTCCTGCTCACTCCCAACTTACTTGCTCATATCAGGGCAGAGTGAGAAACAGAGAAAGCCTTGATGCAATTGCTCAGCAATAGATAAAACATTGGTCTGTATCAACATTGCTTAGTCACAGGTTCAAAATTGCATCATATAGGTTTCTATGAAAAAAGTTGATCCCATCCCAACCAGACTCACTACGCTCTCTCATCACAGGAACTTTATACTTTGAAATGTGTAATGGCAGGGGTATTCATCTGAACCATAAAAAGAATGGACACCAATCAAAGTTATTGGTGATGACAGTCATTACCATACAAAAGATATTCTTGGAATACTTAAATGCTAAATGGCACCTCTTAGGAGAATTGGATAGTAAAAGACATAGCAGCATAGCCCTTTTCAATATTTTTAATATTCTGCTCAAATTTCATTTTGTCCTTTCATCCTTTCTTCCATGGAAAGTATGTCTTGCTGACATAAGTAGTCTTACATACCGGAAGATAAGGGATTAGCATGAGAGATCTAACCAATCTTCCAGAAATACCTATGCTTGACTGCTTGCTCCTTCCTCCTGCTGCAGCTTACTTCTCCCTGAGGAGGGGAGACAGAACATAGTGCCTGCTTGTGCCTTAGCCGTGAGGTGCAGAGTCTGTCATCTATCTTAAAACCATCTCTGCATGCCACTTAACTTAAACTGCAGGATGCTGTACTGACACACCTGAAGCACAAGCACAAAATCCTTCCAGCAGACTCTATTGTAGGTGGAGTAATTTCTGAGAGAAGGAGCCAGAGACTTCTTGGACTGACAACTTAGCTTTCATGAGTGCTTTTCAGTCTGTGCCTCTGTATAATACATTAGAATAATCATTAAGTTATCCTGACTTTCTCGGCGATCAAAATAGTTTGGAAAGCATTGTGGCTGTTTAATGCAGGGTGATTTTCAATGCTTATGACATTTATTAATTTGTAAAACAAATGATGTATGTCTTATAGCTTTGTATCTCTTCATTCATCAGCTGAATGATTAAAGTTCGTGTCAATTCTACTATGGTAAACAGGCAAATCAAATCTTTACCTATACTGAAATAAAAAAGGCTACTTTTGTCCTTGCCTGAAGGGACAATGTCCTTTCATTGAGCTTGCATCTATCATTACCATCAGTTAATTAGATTGAAGAAAAGCTTTAAATGCCCTCAGTCTGATTTATCATTCAGGACTTCTTCAAGCATTAATACAACTGTCTATTATATCAGTCCTTCAAAAATGTTTATAAAAGCTATTATAAATATTTTTTCTGTCGGGTTCAACAGCAGGAGGTAGTAAGTCCCATCTGTGTGTTGACACTTGAGCTTTATCTCAAAAATGTTTTCTTAAACTCCTTCTAATCTCATTTTATCTGTTGAAATAATGTCATCTTTCTCTTGGAGAGGCAGCGCTCTGCTACTTCAGTTAAAAGCATTCCTAAAAAGTTCCGATAAACAAAGAAATATAAATGTAGCAATACTTAACCTAAAACAATTATTTTTAAAGTGTATGACTAAACAACAGTGTTATTTAATGTAGTGAAGTATTAAATTTCAATATTAATTGTCAAAATTAACTGAATTCAAAGTTCCTGACCCTTGAAGCCTAAACCCATGACCTTGGATCGGTGATGTCCAGAGAGCAAAGGTGTGAGCTTTCTCTAATCACAAAAGAAAAGCACACTTTCATTGGCATTTTTCCACTGCCTTTGATTTGTTGTGGATAAATATTTTCTTTCTTTTGGGATGTAAAGAAGGCTGCTAAAAGAATAGTATGTGATAAGAAACTATGTGTGAGTGAAACAGCAACCAGCTGTGGAAATGCTAGCTTCTGGGAAAAGGCAGTTACTGTGGAAAATTAATTTCCATTCTACACGGGCCAAAATCACCTCTGGAAATTATGTCCTGTGTGTAAACTCTGTGGGTGTGCACATATACGCATAAAATTGGACAAATGAGACTTGCTTACAAATGCCAAATCATCCTACTGTAACCTTAGTGGTTTATAAATAAATGCTTGATTATAATCCCGAAATGGAGTTCTAAGAACAGAGAACACTGAAAACTGTTTTGAGCAACATTTACCCTCTATGTGTAGTATTCCAAAAACAGAAATGTCATAGACATCAACATCAAATACAGCACTTAAACAGGAACCCACTTTACCATAAAATCCACTGCAACAATCTCTCTGATTTTTGTGTATTTTATTTACACTTTACAAATGTGGAATAACGACACTTTGGAATAGTGGTATTAACAATGATAAATTTTAAGTTATAGAGAAAGAACGAATTGTATAAAGTAGCAGTATCCTTTACTAGACCAATGGCTGTAGCTGGAAGAAAAAAGATGAGGTTTCAGGCACTTAAGTCCAGATGTAGGTCAGGTGTAGAAGCAATATAGTTCAGACTAAGTATGGGCTGGGAACAATTACTCTTGGTTTAACTTAGTTATGTTAAGAAGACAATCAAAGAAGAAAAGTAGGTGTTTGGTACCTATGAGACATAAGGGCATGACAGCAAAAGAAAAATAAAAAATGGCTGGATCACTGTGAGACAGACACACATCATTACCTCCTGCAGCTGGAAGCAGTGAAAATTCTAACATGCCATGAAACCAGTGTTTCTACTAAATCCACTATTTTTGGTGTCCAGTGGAATGAAGAATTGTAATTCCCAGCCTCTTCTTCTGAGGCTGAAGTTGTTTTGAGTTTATTGCTCTTCCTTGAAGACTGGGATTGAGAGGTCAGAGATTGTGTGGTTGTTTAGGGGAAAGTGTTCACTCTGTTGGTAACCAGATTTTTCTGTCCTTTGCTACCTGTCTGTCAGTTTATTATGCTTCACAGCAGTTGTTTGGTTTCATCCACAAAAGATATTTGATGCATCTGATAAAGCATTTCTAAAGTGTGAACACAGAAGTTTTAACAGCTCCTTCAGGGTTAGAGTGGACACCCTAATGGCACTGTATTTGTGTTGAACTAAACCAAGACAAAGAATTTTAACTGTCCTCTTTCTTCAGCCCACTTGTATGAAATTCAAAATAACTTGTATTAATTATCCTAGTTCCAGCATATGCCACTCTTTCTGGTAAGTAGAAGTACTTTACTCATTATATATTTCTGGAAACAAGGATGACAGGTTTTGTATCCCTTTCTTCATTTGAGTTATGTGATATTTTGCTTCTGGTGTAGTGTTGTATATTCATCCCAAATTTGCTTTGAACATTTTTTCCATCGGTTGGTCTACAACATTAAATTTGTGGAAAATCCTTGATATTTAGTAAGCTGTAAAGCCAAAGGGAGGGTGGTTTATGATCACTGATGTTAGGCTTAAAGCATTTCTGTAAATGGGGTTATTCTTCATTGGGAATGCACAACCAGCAGTTTTTTCAAAAGATCAATTAGAATAAAAAATGCTATAATTCCACCATTTATAAATACTAAAAAATAAAGGACTTGCTGCACATGAACTTTCTGGCTGCTATGCTAAGCCAACTAAGTGCCATTTTCTCTTTCAGAATCATACTTCATGCTGACTATTAAACAATCATATCAATACTTGCAAAGAAATAACATAGGTGTGTGAAGAATTATTTAAATGCAGTAAAGCAGGAATTTTGCTCTGAAGTAAATGAGAGAGAGCATGAAAGAAACATATTTCCTAAAAAGACATACCATCTAATCATATTGACTTAATAGTTAAATCAATATAGTAATTGAATGTCTTTCTAAGAGAATGAAAGAGGACACCTAAAAAAGAAGTATTGCAAAGGAGAACCTTAGAAGATTTGTGAGAATAGAATAGAATAGAATAGAATAGAATAGAATAGAATAGAATAGAATAGAATAGAATAGAATAGAATAGAATAGTTGGAAGGGACCTACAGTGATAATTTAGTCCAACTGCCTGACTAATTCAGAGCTGACCAAAAAATTAAAGCATGTTATTAAGGGCAACGACCAAATGGGTCTCAAGCACTGACAGGCTTGGCATCCACCACCTCTCTAGGAAGCCTGTTCCAGTGTTTGACCACCCTCTCAGTAAAGAAATCCTTCCTAATGTCTAGTCTAAACCTCCTCTGATGCAGCTTTGAACCGTTTCTCTGCGTCCTATCACTGGATATCAGGAAGAAGAGCTCAGTACCTTCCTCACCATGTCCCCTCCTCAGGAGGCTGTAGAGAGAAATTATGTCACCCCTCAGCCTCCTTTTTCTTGAAATGAGACAAGGACAAAGTCCCCAGCCACTCCCCATATGACATTCCTTCCAGCCATTTCACCAGCTTTATTGCCCTCTGGACACATTCAAGGACCCTCACATTTTTTTAATTTACCATTCCCATAACCGCACACAGCACTCCAGACTGCACCAACTCTGAATACAGTGGGATAATCACTTCTTTTGACCAGCTGGCTATGCCGTATTTGATGGACACCAGGATGAGGGTTGCCCTTTTGGCTGCCAGGGCAAGCTGCTGACTCTTAGTGAGTCTATTCTCAACCAGCACCCCCAGATGCCTTTCTGCAGGGCTGCTCTGCAGCCACTTGTCTCCCAACTTACACTTACTCCATCCCATGTACAGAATCCAGTGTTTGGTCTTGTTAAATTTAGTCACTTTAATCATAGACCAGTGCTCCAATCCCTCTGCAAGGCCTCCTGTCCCTCAAGAGAGTCAACAGCACCTTTCAGTTTGGTATCATCAGCAAACTTGCTAATGGTGCATTCAGCTCCTGCATCTGGATTGTTAATAAATATATTGAACAGAACTGTCCCTAGAATTGAACCATGAAGAACACCGTTAGTCACTAATTGGCAGATGTAGTCACAGTCACATTCACTACAGCCCTTTGAGCCCTGCTATTCATCCATTTCTTCACCCAGCTCACCATGTACCTGCTCAACTCACAGCTGGACAACTTGTTCAGAAGGATGCGATGAGGAACAGTACTAAAAGCTTATCTAAAATATAGAAAAAACTACAGCCACTGCCTCCTCTTCATCCACTGGGCAGGTGACCTTATTGTAGAAGGATATCAAATTATTTAGACAAGACTTTCTCTTTGTGAACCCATATTGACTGTGCCTGACAACTGCGTTGTCCTTTGAATGCCTTTCAGTAACACCCAGTATGATCTTCTCCATAATTTTTCCAGGAACTGAGGTTAGACTAACAGGTCTGTAGTTTCCTGGATCTTCCCTCTTGCCCTTCTTAGAAACTGGAATAACATTGACTAACTCAAGTGATTGCACAGAAATATTTTCATGAGCCAAATTCTCAAGATATTTGATGTAGTCAGTATTCTCCTTGCAAGAAGGATGAAGCACCTGGAGGGAAATCCTGATGCCTCATGCTGAACAGTATCTTAGTCCTCAATTGTTCCATTATACTAAGTGCATGCATTCATAAAGTGAAGATCAATTTAAGATAAGTAAAGTGGCATAGTTTGACCCTTACTACTCATATTCCCTTATGGCCTGCAAGAAATCAAATTCCTTTTCAGTAGCTCTCTGCAGTGAAATCCTCTGTTGTAGCAGGGTGTTTATTTAGTATATGGATTTCCTGATAAAAAAGGTAAAAAAATAAATTCTATAAACTATCAAATCACTGTAAAAATAATTTGTAAACTTTCATGACATTGAAAGTGTCATGCAGGTAAAGGTCAGTTTCCAAACTGCCAACAAAAATCCTTTAGAAGATTAAATTGAATAATCTACACCAAAATAACTGCAATGTTTTATTTTATCTTAAATGTCATGATTACACACAAGAAATCTGCCTTAGCAATTCCGTTGTGTAAATCAACTAATGCCAGCACTATGTCCTATATTTTCATTATCAAATACAAATTTCATTCAAGGCATAAATGTCAACTAGTAAATTTTTGAATATCATAAACATATTCATGAGTTCTACTCTAAATATTTTAGTACACCATAAAGGGACTAGATACACCTCTTATCCGTAAAATACAGATTTATGTCACAGCAAAATCCCCAGTTTTATAACCCTACTAATAGTATTTTAAATCCAAGCTGGGCTATGATACATAATAAACTGTTAGTAGTGCCATTAGATCATGCCAGCTGCAATACAGTGTTAAGGCCCAATAAGAGATGACTGCAATTAGTGTAATTTAAACACATTCACTGAAAATTGCAATAAATATTTCAAAAGTTATGCACTTGACATTTTTAACTAAATAGCACAAATATGCCACTTAGATATACGTGTTTGTATTGGCTATTGTATATGAATTTAGATTTTAGATCTTTTCACCTTCCTAGTAGCACACAGTCATCAACCACTATTTTATGAAGTTAGCCCTGAACTTCAGTGATTAAACTAAATTCCCTGTGGAGACCCACCACACACATACCTTAAGCCTGCCTTAAGGGCAGTCTGCAAATGCAGATAAGCAAATGAGCATATACATCATTTCTGAAGAGGATTCATGGGACAGTCTTTAACAATTATGTGAATTGATTAACAGGCTACCAAGCATTTTGGACAGAATGTACCACATGGATATTGTCACTGGTATCCTGCCAAAGCTGCATGCACTAAAGGAAGCCCCACTAGCAGGGAGAAATGAAATAAAACCTGAACTTGTCCAGATGATTAAAAAAGATTATATTAAATAAATTCAGAGACCAGCTGACTGGTCTAACTGTACAGCTACTGTTGCAAAACCACATTGTCTTGAAGACTAAAATAAAATCATCAAACATGGTCTCAGTTAAAAGGTGATATCATGCTTCAGAATGCAGATTATCTTCAGCATTTTATATGAATCAAGAGTTCCAGCAATCTCAGTTCTATGGAAAGAACCCAAATTTCCTTATCTGCAGGGACACTAGTAAGATTCTGGGTTTGCTTTTTGTTTTGTTTTATTTTCTTATATTTTATTATAAATTTAATTTAATTTCACTTAATCTCATCTCACGTTTTATTTATTTTATTTTTATGTTGGTTCTCTGGAGAGGATTAGGATACAAACTATATCTACTGAAAATAATTAGAAAAAACGTGTATTATTGATACCTTTAGAGCACCTGGAGACATTCCACTGTTATGTGAGTACAAATGATTTAGTTTGACATTGACAGAGCTCTGCCAAGTCCAAGGACTGGTGCTTCGTCCTTGGTAAGGTGATGTAAAGTTTCTGGCCTTGTGCACCAGGTAATTGGTGGATGCACTGACATTCCTGTCAGGGCTATTTGTCTAAAAAATGAGTCAGCAATGGTCAGAGTTGCTTCTCATTGTGTTGCCTTTTAGCTTGCATCAAGCGGATACTTCTGGTTGGCTGTGGACAGCTGCTTTAGGGATGACATGAAGTTACATCCAAAGTCACTGAGAGACACACACTAAATACTCTGAGTCAGAGAAGGATATCAAATCTGGACATATCTGTTCTAACTTCTCATAAATCTCAGAAACTTTCACACATATAAAAGGGTGAAGAGATTTTTTTTTAAATTTATTCTATTCCATTTATTCTACAATTTCTTTATCTGTGATAAGATGAACCACAGCTACAAGATGTGTACAAGACGGACTACAAGATTTGATCTCAGGAACTCTCATTATTTAAGAAAAGAAAAATATTTACCATTTTTACCTTCAGTAGCCTGGTTTCACGTTCGTAGTGAATAAGTTTTTGAACAGTACTCATCCAAATTCTACTGCTGTTTCTTTAATAGCTAGAGAAAAAAAATTATGAGCTATCTGTTGTTTGTATATGAAGGAGAGACAATGTAGTTTTAGCAGCATCCAGAGTAGATCCATACATAATAAACACATTAAAGAAATCACCTTATCTTCTATATTCTAAATGAAAACTGTCTAGACAGAGTGACTGCAATTCCTCACAACATTGAAAATCAGACTGAAATTAATAAAATTTTCCATTTTAATTGAGAGAGAAAAATATCTTATTTGATACTTAATAATTTATGCTGCACAATATCCACATAATTTATTTTGGCTACTATATCTACACAAGTTAACAAAGTCATAGGAACAGGAGAACTGTGTAATCTTTGTAATTGTTCATGCAGTCAGATGTTCTGTCATTAAGAAGGAAACTTATTTCAGAAACATGCAAAAATATGTGGAAGTACTTACATTTTCATTACATTTTTGTGGTATATCCAGTACTTTCAAGCCATTTTCTTCTATAAAGCATAACTTATCCATCAGAAATTTTTCATATAAATTCCTTCACTTGTGATATAAAAAGGACTGTCTTTTAAAATTAAACTCACTTTTAATGAGGCCATTAATATCTCTTTGATAAAAGGATTACTTAATAATTTTGCTGCTACCATGTAAATTATTACAGGTGCAACTGTACAACTTCAGTATTAAAAATTCATATTGTCAAGAGGGTTTGAAAGCACTTATTCTCTAGTATTATGATAATTCATATAAAATTAACTAAAACAATTCAAACATTAAATTGCTGTCACTGTATACTTAGGACAAAAGGAGCTGCGGTGTTGAATATTTAGACACAGTGTTTATACTGGGCTGGTAGAAGACAACCTGGAAATACTACTTCCCACCATGACTGGAAATTTATTTTTGTGTCCTTACCAATTTGGACATGAGGAACAGACAGAATTTTGGAAGTAAATATTCAAGCCTGAACCTTTATGAATAGCTTTGTGTTGAGTTGGATCTGCACCTAAAAGAGAACTATTTTCCACTTCAGAAGCTATTTAAATATTACCTCATTGAAAAGTACTTTATTGGCGGATGAAAGACAGCCTCATATTCTGGCTGGTAACCCAAGAATTTGATTATGATACTACTGAAATTGGATGGCCTGTTTTTTTTTTTTTCAGGTTCTGATATAGCAGAAAGTCAATGTTTTATGTCAAGTTAAGACCATGCACTTTAAGGACATATATGCTACCTTATAGTTGGATGCTTCTGGTTTAATTTGTTCTCTTTCTTGATTAAACAACTTGAGAGAAAGTGAGTGATCAGCATCAGTGGAGCAGAGCCAGCTACCAGCAGGGAACTGGCTGTTAGAGCTGTATGACAGAGGGAAAATGGGCTGTTAGCATCGGTGTTAGAGAGGTCAGTGGGGATTGAAGTCACCATCATCAGTGCTCTTCTAGAACAGGACCAATGACATCCATGTCTTCCACAGATTTATCTCTATGTATAATCTGCTACTGTATAGTGCCATTCACTATACTGAATGCCCCTCATTCTGCAATGTGCAATCGCAGAAGCATCTGCAAAGAAAGTCACATGTAGCCTAGGCTGCATCAGCAAGTATAGTCAAGATGTCAAGAGAAGTAGCACTTGTGAGGCTTTCTGATAGAGTCCCTCCCCATCTTTCCTGATGGCCACTTTTAGGTACTGAAAGGACAGTAAAACGTGTCTCCAGAGCCTTTTCTTCTCTAGGTTGAACAACCCCAACTCTCTCAGACACCTCATAGCGGAGGTTCTCGAGTCTTCTGATCATCTTTGTGGCTCTCCTCTGGACTTGCTTCAGCAGGTCCACGTCCTTCTTATGTTGGGGTCTCCAGAGCTGGGTGCAGTGCTCCAGGTGGGGTCTCATGGGAGAAGAGTAGAGGGGCAGAATCATTTCCCTCGACCTGCTGTCCATGCTTCTTTTGATGCAGCCCAGAATATGGTTCACTTTTTGGGCTGCATATGTGTACAGTTTAAATATATGTATTTGTAAAACATTTTCAAGGCTTGAGATGAAAAATGCTAAAGAGTATTTCAGCTATTGTTGAGTTAATATTTGTAAATCTCATATTGTCCAAGTAAAAGGCAATCTATTAGAAACCAGTGTGCAATTTACACATCCTTTTATTATCGTTTTTATGGCATTTATCTAAAAATGCACAGCATAATAAGCATTAGCTTATAATAATGACCAGTCCACTCAAGATATTGTTATTAATATATTCAAAACTGAAATGAAAAAGAAGCTTTGAGCTCAGCATAATAACACATTCCACAGAGAGTGGATGAAACAGAGAGGCAAAGTATTGCCAGAGACTTAGCAATAGAAACAGTATGTTACTTTCTAAAACAAGCAGGTAACAATTAGATGAAGTAGTTCCTGGTTTTTCACAGGCTTCACAGCAAGTACTTGCTTCACAGGTGTTTTTATACCAAATCAGGATTTCACCAAAATGTGTCAGATAGTACTGCTACTACTGGCCACATTTGGATATTTTTGTGTTAGTTTTTGAACATTTAGGGTGCTGAGTTATGTGTGAATTGCAACCTGCGTAGTGAACAGTCTGGGAGAGCTGCCAACAATAAATTGCAATAATCCAACCTTGTTGTTATAAAGGCATGAATCAAAAGCTCAGCATCTTGCTGACGCAGCAATCGTCTTAACCTTGTTGTACTCCTGGGATGGTAATATGAAGTCTTATCAATACTGTTGATATGGCTCTCTAAGGAAAGCTGAGGGTCAAAAATGACTGGAATTTATCATGAAGAGCATTTCTTTGCAGAATGTCCAGTAGCAGAACTGTGATTCCATATTAAATTGTCACTGAAATGAGAAAGATATAGCTGCTTGCCTGCAGAAGCACAGCAGGATGAAGGCAGCATCCAAAAAATTATATCCAAAAAAACCCCAGTGAAATGAAATAAAATCTGGTATTTACATTTTCACTGATGATTATCTGATTTTAAGGTTGCCCTGTAAGTCTTTACAGACCAAATAGAGTCCTTGAATCTGTTCCACATTCTCTGTAATGAAAAGTTTCCAGAAAGACCCCATCTGCTTTTTTACAGTTAACTCACAATAACAGCTGGGGGGGAGCTTGCATTTGTTTCTTAAGAAATAGTCTGCGATAAAATCAAATCACATGAACATAGAGAATTTTCAGTAACAGACTCATATCCATTGAAGAATAAATGCTTCTGAATTTATCTTTTGTTTCTATTAGTATAGTAGTCTTTTTGTATTTACATATTGTAAGGCATAGCTACCATGACCCAGTAAGTAGTATTTTTCCAATATTATTAAAAGACGGACTTGACTTTTCATTAACTCACCACTTTAGGTCTGGTGTAGGCTTATCTTAGGAGGAACTGAGTGTATGTTGTTTTCTCTGTGTTAACAATTGTCTAGAGGTGTGGTGACTGTTGACTACTTTCTTTTGGTTTACCCCTCTGTGTAAGGTAAAGATCTAAAAATCCTATAAAGGCACCTTAGGCTTTTAGGGCTGGTGGAGGCTATTGCATAACTTTAATCATGTATTGGTATGATATGGAAAATTTAACTGGGAAGCAGTGAATAAAGAGTGAGATGACTGCATTACAAAAACCTAATAGTAACTTCGAGTTTACCTAAGGTTTGGAGTAGTGGAACTAAAAATAGCTTTGTCATGCCAATTAGTATCACATGTTTCTTGGTGAAGAACTAAGCACACTGATTACTTTTAATACCTAACCTTTCCTTCCTGCCATATAAATTCTTTCTGAGGAAAACTGGAGTTGTGAGCCTTAGGATGCAGAGGGATAGTGGATGGGTGAACATAGCTTTAAGGAAAATACTAGGAAGTTTATGTATATAAATTTTAACTGTATTACTAATGTGGCTTTTCTGCATATACTATGTTGTAGTTGGAGTAATAACTGGATTGATTTTTTTTTATTATTTTGATTAGACTAATAAGATTTCCATTAGCCTAATGATAAATACTTAGATCATCATATAAGGTGTCCTCATACTAGGACTTTGCAGGTAATATATTCCAGTATTGAAGTGCTGATTCAACAAAAATATTCTGACAGTTCTTTGTTTGATGTTTCTGGACTTCCAGATTTCTGATAAAGGTTGAATTTATCTAGATGTCTCTTATGATATACATTCAAGTAGTTGATTCTATCACCAGAAGAATACAAAAAAAAAATCTGGAGACGCAAATATCTTTAGAGACAGGAGAACTGGTTTCTGACTTTTCCAATGAAGAAAATGAAAGATGGAAGGCTGGTTTTAGGCAAACTTTTTTGAGTTGAATCACCATTTCTGGAAGTATTTAAAGGACTTGTAGATATGGTGCTTAGTGATGGACTTGGCAGTGCTAGATTACCAGCTGGACTCCTGAAATTCTTTTCCAACCGAAATGTTTCTATGATTCTAAAGTTCTGTGACACACAGTGGTTTGAAGATATGAGATGTATAAACACTCACTTTTACAGGAAGGTAAATTTCATTGTAGTTACTATGAAGGCAAAGTCTCCTTGACAATAGTTTTCCCCAAATGCCATGGGAGGAAGGCATTGATGAAAAAACGTTGCTGTATTATTGGAAGTTTATTTTTAAAATAATAAAGTGTCATTGTTAGAATAGACCAAATGGATCTGTGCTAATACCAGGTCCAACTCCAATGATTAACAAGGTGGGAGAATAGATGGGCATGTTATTATTTTGAAATAACCTTACAGCTATGCATTTGCTGTTTGCCTTTTTACATCCCCATAGCGATGGGTAAGACCTTGAAGCCTAGGGAAGCCATCATCTTTGCTTAGGTTCCTCTTAGCCTGTGTGGTGGCAGAAGCAAATGGGAGCCATCCAGTTCTTAGCTCATTTTCTTCAGTTGCTTCATTAAATCTTCCAAACTTTTTGATTCTCTCAGACATAACTGCCTTGAATGTTAACGAATGATCTGGAGAAAATATTTATGTTTGTTTACAGTATCACAATCCCCTCCAGCGACCCCAATTCTCTTGGGTTTTGGGAAACAATGGAGCCAAAACCTTGAAGCTCCCAGCAATGGCCATTCCATGATAGATTAATTTCTATTGGAGGTGAGATACAGGATGACATCTCTATTGGAAGGTAAATGGATAATTCTATTTAGGGAATGAGGAGCTGTTTAATCTGCTTTTGTTTTCTATTCCTTTTTTAGGAAGTCTAGTGTGGTTTCAACAGACTTGAAGAGATATGCTCCAGGCAAGACAGATTCATACAGGTTCAGTAGCAGACAAGCAATGTGGAAACTATCAAAGAAAAAATGATGCTGGCAAGAGATCAGACCCCAGCACTGACCTTGGCACAGACACAGGTAACTATTTCAACTAATACTGTAAAATCTTCAGCCATGATCAGATAACAGATAACCTGATTATAAACAGAAATCATTAGAGAACACCACAACTTATTTCAAGAAAAATATTCAAAAGTCATTTAATATCAGAACACATTATTTTAATGAAAAGGCCATGTAGTAGCATCATATTTTCCACATCAAATAGTCATCTTCTCTTAGACATGGTCTAAGGTTTTCAATATGAAGTTGAAAGTACTGTCAGTTGTCCCCATATAGAGAGGAACAAACTGTGCTCTTCCATAGTATGGGGATCAAAAGTGTATAAAAAGTCATTTGTTAAAATCTTTCCAACCACTGGCTACAAATTTTTTTTTTTCAAAGGATACTCAGCTTGAACTCTACTGACTGGCTTCCAGAGGTCTTCTCAGGATGGGAAGAATGTAGGATGTAGGAATAATTTGGCTGGCTCAGAAGATCTTGCTTCATGATGACTGCTACTCACTTCTGGGCCATGTTATGAGAAAGCCACTGGATCTCTGCAGAGAAAATGAGGTAACTGTATTTTGAAAAAATAAAAAAGGTCTCCCTCGGGGTAGCTTTTCTTACTACAGATGTCCTTCACCTCTGCCCCATTGCACTAATTTAGTCCACAGGTGGCAGAACTCCTTGCTGAAAGAGGGAACTTTTCACTGGCAAAACAGTTCAGGATGAAAACTGAGTTATAAAAGAAATGAACTTGAGTTCAGGCAGCGAAAACCAAGATTTCGGCTCCTGTTGGAAACCACACTATAGAGAGGTCTACATGAAAGACTTAATCTATGGGGAAAAAGAGGGGTTTTTTTGAGATTTCTATTTATAAAAAGAACATAGTGTTGCACTGGATAAAAAAGATTATAAAGAATTTATTCAATATCACTTTCTAGGGAACCTGTGAAATATTCTTGTTTATCCTTTGATTTGAATTGCAATAGCATACTGGTTATAGATAAGTTTAGAAGACCATTTTTAAAGGAATAGTCTAGCTGTAATCTTTTGTTCTTAATTAGGTACAATTTATCATGTCCTTGTCTGTTTTGGTGAATAGAAATGAACCTAAGCAAGTTTTTAAAAACTTTGTTAAACTGTAAACTCACCCTATTTCTTGGTTACTTGTTACTAAATAAGATGATTTTTTTCTTGAACAAAGCCTAAAGGAGCAATGTTCACCTACATAAGAAAGCCAGAGTGAAGGATGAAATGAGTCCTATAACTGTTTTCAGCTTTTTGGAAAAAAATCACCACCAGATAGAATTGGTAGGAAAAAAAGAGTGGAAATTCACAGATCAGAAGGACCAAAGAACTATTGAAAAAACCAAACTAAACCAACTTTTTCCCCGGGGACTATTGGACATGGACACAGGGGAAAGAATGGATCAACTCTCATCTTTGAAAGGGCAGTTGAATGAACTGAGCTAATGCTGGATAAAGTTGGGAATTCTGTATTGCAGTTACTTACTTTGAATCTGGCATACAGATACACATTTCAGCTCTGAAGAAAGTAATTATATAATCTGCTTAATAAACATCCACACTGGTTCAAAAAAATACATGCCTATTTTCATTGGTCCTTTTTATGATCCATAAAACATCTGTATTGAACACTTTAATACTTGCATTGGATTTTTCACATCGTATCTTTTGACTGATAGTGGTATAGATGGAAATAGCAATTTTGCAGCCCAGTATTTCTTTTAATTCATTCTGAGAACTGGGAGAAGATGGTGAGTAGAATGACAATGCGGAGCAACCTATGTTCTAAATATATCTTTTTTCCATCACTATTATTAAGACATGTTTGCAACTTATAACTGATCTTGGATGAAAGGGGATAAAATCTATAATCTGTTAGACTCTGTGATGCCAGTAAATATCCTGCCAATTCCCACTCTGTGAATGTGGTATAGCAGCACAATGTCCCCAGACGCTGGCTGGAAAGTCAAACTACAATTACTTACCAAGCAGAGAAGCTACTGAGATACAGGGTAGCATTCCCTTTGATTTTTACAGTAAATTACTAAAGACCACAATGGAAGTTAAGCCCTGTTAATCACAAAGCTATCGAAGGACTGCATATAATTGTTCCAGTCTCTCCTTCTGGAAGATGTTTTTCATATTTAGTTTGACTTTTATAACATTGTTTATAAGACAGTAGCCCTTCTAAAATAGTATTCCAACAATCAATTATCTCTTTCTGGTAAAACCAGGCTTCCCTAAAGATAGTAATAACTGTAAAGACTGTAAGCAAGAAGTCTGCTGTGCAAACACATGGATTGTATACTCTCTTGGCTTTTATAGGGAACAGACGACCTGGTAGTGTGTATTGAGCTAATGAGTTCCCCAGGGTCTCCTGATACTCACTGAATAATATTTCAGTATCTAGGGTCTCTTTCTCATCTGGAAACTACAGAACAAGGCAAGCACTGAAAATCATTGCTGGATTTTCTTTAAATTTCCTGATGGGTTTAATAAATCTGTGCTACTGTACTAAACTTTTAATTAAGCTGATATATATTTTTCAAATATTTGAACAGCTTTTTTCCTTCCATGATAATATTCTGCAGTGACTCTCCATTCAAAAAAGATATTCACAGCAGGCCTTTACTATTGTAGTAGGATCAGAGGGGATAATGAAGGGAATATGTACTCTTGGAAAGATCTGGTAACACTGGATTTTTGCAGGAAAAGGCAAAGTAATGTTACATGAAACTCAGTGTAATTTACTTATTTGCACATAATCCACCTGAATAGCTTATTTAAAAGCCTGCAGAGTGCTTAGACACATTTGTTAAACAGCACTTGATGCTTAAGACTTTTGTTCCTCCTGCCTTTGATCACATGCATTGACCTCAAGAAGTAACTTGAGGGCTTTCTTCTCCAGTCTAATTTAATGAAGGGAAGATTCCCATTTTCATTTTACTCTTAAATTGAAATCTACATCTTTATTTTCCTAAAGGTTTTGGGTTTTGGCACTTGAAAGATGTTAGTATCTCAGAAGACTTCTCATGAGATATGCTCTTGGCCCACTGAATGTCATCTCTGCATCTCCCCACCTGCCCCTTGCCAGGAAGCTCCCGTGGCTCTTGTCCTGCCCAGCTGCTCCTTTCCCTCTTGCTGCACTGTGCAGGGAGGAGAGGGGGGGATGTGAGACATGCCTCCCCCCTCACTTCCTCATAACCTTCTTTTCTATGTAGAAAGAAGCTCCATTTCTACTAGTTGTTTTGAGATTGCTGTGGGGAAAACTGGGGCTGATGGCTTTTCCCTCACCCATTGTGTGCTCTCCTGCAGAATCTGTAAGCTCTGCTTGAGCAAGGAAGCTTTACCTTCCGTGGACCTGCCTTTCAGATGATGTAAAGGTACATAAACCCCTTAAAATTAATTAAATTTAAATTGACTTACACAACTGAGAATTTGGCTGCCTGCTGAATTTGCAATGAGTCCCGCACTTTCGGGTGATTCTAATGGATGCCTATGATCTAATAAATAGCTGCTCTTTGCACAGCAATTTGGAGCAAAGAGCCTCTGCTGAAAGGCAGCTCCTGCTGACAGGCACCAGAGGTAACTACCAGCAGTGCAGTCAGCCCTCCCTGTTGTCCCTGCATATCTCTGTCTCTCTCATGGCTCCTGTTGCTGGCTCAGCAGAGCCCCAGAGCCCTGCCAGCCTGCAAGGGGAGAGGAGAGAGGTAGATGGGCAGGAGGAGGAGTCGACCCTTCCCAGAAGGGACAGATAACACCAGTAATCAAAAGCACTGTGAGGTTATATGGGTTGATACACCTTCTCCTTTACTTCCAGGCAGTGATTAACTAGATATTTACAGTATTTCCCAGAATCACAGGGTTTCCTCTGTGGATTCAGGAAGCAGAAGCTGGGGACCAATAGCCAGAAGATATTTCTCATGCTACATAAAACAGAGCTGTTATCTTTGTTCATTTCTGCTACTTTGCTGGTGTTGTAAATGTGTGCTCAGCACTGAGGATGGGTTAGAATATCACTCTGAAGGCAGAAATTGATTTGATGGTGCTCTGACTGGATTTTGGCAATAGAGGCCTTGGTACATCATTGCCAATTTCTCTGTGTCACTTTGCAATAAGTGACACTTCCTCCAGCTTGTCTACAGTTAAAATTCACAGATGCTTCCAAGGAAAGCTTTCCAAAGATCAGTGCTCCACTTTGTGTTGCAGACTTTGTGAGAAATATCTCTGCCAAGACTGGTGGAACAGCTGATCCTTACATGGCAGAACATTTAAGCCTGCAGTTATAGACACGTTTAAGTGTATTTCCAAATGCTTTGATGAATCTGGACAGTTGTTTGATCCTAAGGGCTGCTGAAGGAAATGAATCATCCAAGCCTGCTTGTTGGCTGGAAACCATTTGGTGAAATTTTGTTTCTCTGAATAGAAGTAGAAAGCTAGAAAAACACTGGCATTGTCTGAGTACTCAAATCTTGTTGGGTAGAATTTGACCTATAACATGCAGACTTGTAATTCTCTGTCATAAGAACCAAAAAATATCCAGCTATTGAATGGTTGTTTTAGGGAGGTAAGCAAGCTACATGGATTTGGGGAATATGGTGCGTGCCTGTAAGTGTATTTGTTTGTTTCCTCTTAACAAAGGAGTATTTTGCCAACAATAAAGCTGTTAAGAATAAATTTTGCTTTTTACAGTTTTCCTTCACTGTACCCATACTGAGATATTAGAAAATGCTGGGAAACCTATAGAAATGGTCACAATTTTTAAATTGTACTTATTATTAATAAAACTATGTTACACCCAAATGTACTACATGGTAGAGGTTATGATGGCTTTTTGTATTCCTTCCAAAATCTCAGAGAACAATCCAATCCCACTGTGATCTGCCACAATACTGTTAATAAAGAATATACAACAGGCCATTTCTACATTTTTAAAAATTTTCTTTCTCATTTCCATTTTCAAAGAGTCTAATGACAGCAGAGAGAAAGGGACTAGGATTCAAGAGTCTGGTTTTTTTTTCCTTATTCATTTGTGTAGGGTTTTTTGCTTTTTATGGTGGAGCAAGATTCATTCTATTATGATGGCTTCATATAGGGTTTCTGTGTGCTTAAAGCTAAGGATACACAGAAATATTCTGCAGTTTTAGGAAATTATTGTAGGATCTTATTATGCTCATCAGCATTCTTCAACTGTTTATTGTAAATTACTTATTTAAAGTCTTTTTTCCCTGTTCACAGCATGTCAACTGACATACAGAAAATAACAATCTCCTACCTCTGCAAATAAATAAAAATAAAGATCTCCCAAAAGGTAAAAGTTTAAGAGCTTGGGAAAGAAACATTGGCTATTATATAGTGCCCACATTTCTGTTGCATTGTCTATGGCTGGGAGCAAAGATGATAACTAAACCTCATGTCAGCTCTATTGCACCCCTAAAATCCTTATGTGTTTTAAATATTTTCTGTACCACTTCAGCAAGTAGCTAGAAAAAACCCACCAGGTACTTCTGCAACAAAGAATTGGGAACTTTCCTTTCTGAGCACTTGGAGCAGCTAAAGTAGGAATAATAGTTTATACTCTAGGCTTTGATACAAGAAAATTTCATATTTAATTTCCTGAAACATGTATTCCTGCTCTTGGCTGCTTAGACTGACAACAAAATGAAGTACAAAGGCCTTGGATATAATATACCGCTCCCATAGTCCTGGAGTGGTCTCTGAAGGCTCCAGGTAAGTGCCAAAACCTGCCAGGATATTGGCTATACCACAATTAATTTATTCCATATTGCTCCCTTTAATGATCTTACAGCAGTACCAAACTGATTCCATTTCTACAGCTACTGTTCTTCCCTATCTCGTCTTCATTCTCCCTCGCAGCTTGAATTAAATAACAAAGATGAGAGATTTATTTTTTGATAGCTCATTGTTATAAAGGAGATAGCTCTGTGGCATTGTATAATATGAAAATATTCATTACACAGATAGGTTTGAGTGCATTCATCTCAAAAGAAAGCCATGTAGTTGAATTAACTCTTAGTATACTCAACACATAAAGCATTGCTTTCATTGTGGTACAGCTCAATAAGTACTGCTGAATTTTGACAGGGAGGGAAACGTTGCCAGCACTTTCAAAAAGGTAGCAGGCTATAAGGTTGCTTCCCATAGTCATCCCGACATTCTGTAATAAAACTCAGCAATCCCAGTTCTGATTTATATTTGAGTGACCTCACAGTTGTACAAAGACATTTCAATATGCAGTCACTTGACTGCACATTGAATTTACATTGAGAATGCTTGTGTATTGTGTCCGACAGAGCTTTTGACTCAGAGGTGCCAGAAACTCACCACTAGACCATTAAAGCTGCTGGATCTTTTCTGATGCCATCTTCAAAGAAAGATAAAGTGCTTTTGGAAAGCTGTAGGGAGTAATTGGTTTTTGGCATATTAGATGGATTGAGACAGCTAGGGAGTTGTATCTTTCTAGAGATAAGTTTATGATTTAGTTGTGTGTAAACATCCAAACTCTAATTAATATTCTAATTCTGTACAATCAATAAGAAAAGTACCCTGTGTGCGTTCAGCTCATTACACTGAATCACTAATAGCTTTGGGATAACTTGCACCCAGCATGAGGATGGGAGAACTCCAGGAAGCAAGAGCCAGGAACAGGCATAACTAAAATTGCTGCTTTGTCCCAGCTGCATAGATTGCTGTGAAGAGTGGCATTGCACTGACAGCAAAAGGTGTGTAATGGCTTACTCCTTTTCATATTGAGCAAAGGAGGTGGAAAACCGCAGTGCATGCACACTGCTGAAACAGCAGTCTCAATGCCCCGTTTTGGTCTACAGGTGGCATCACACCTGTGCTCTGCCCTGGGTGCTCCTGCTGGGATAGTATGGTCATATCATGTTTCCTACTCTAAAAGGTATTTGAAGACTCCCATAAAATCTTTCAATTGGTTTTAATTGGAGTAAAAACTTCCTGAAAACTTTTTTGTTTTATTAAAACTATTTGCATTAGCCCAGTGGTCAGAAGCTCATTCAAGGTGCTATGTAAGTAAAGATATAAGGTTATGATGGTAGATCTTATTTTAAATAGCTTGCAATTGAAATGCAACACAAGATTCAGATTATGTGGACAGATGGGTGTGGGATGAAATATAGAGTTCATCCTAGCCAGACTGTTGTCCATTTTTATTTCTGTATAGTACATTAAGAGAAGGTTTAAGGAGGATTTGAGGAAAAAAATGACACATCTACATGGATAGCTTTCCACATGTGTGGACAAACATGTAAAATCCCAGAAGTATCTGTTCCAAAATGTAATAAAACTGTCAGATGGCAGGGGGCACATGGACAGATGGATGACAATACTGTTATTCCAAAGCAGAGTTGGTAGGGTGAGAGTACAGCAAAATGGCTTTGACAGTATAGAATATCAGGTTGTATTTGACATAAAGAAGGGGCAGCTAATAGCAGGACTCAAAGGGAGAGATGACTTTATTAATCACCTTTGGAGAAGTGTTGGTCCACATACTCTTAATAGAATATGGGCTGCATGACAATGTGGGTGGCTGTGTAGAAAAGACTGATCCTAGAGATGAAAGAATATGTAAGGTTTATCGTTTGAAAGCTACAGTGAAGCCTGAGTAAAAGAGTATACACCTGAATGACAGGCAGAGGACAGCCTTGTGCAACAGATCTGAAAAATTAAGATAGCAAAACTTAAGGAGAAGAAAATGAACTCATCTGGTCTCAGAATTTCTGATGTTGGTATTTCCTAATACAGGAGTAGGGATAGACAAAGTAATATCAAAGGTAAGCCACACCTAAAACTATCAAAAGGAATACTGTAATAGGAAAGATAAGGAAAAGGGTCAAGGGTGAGACTTAAAGCACAAAAGGAATCATCAGCTCCATCGGTGGAACAGGGAAAAGAGGAGAGGAAAGGAGAGGAGAGGCATGAAAGGGGGTCTGATGTCACAGTAGGAGAGTTGATTCATCAACAAGAAAAACCCTAAAATGGAGAAGACCAAGGGAAAAACTCTTTGTGGTTAATAGGAAAGTTACAGGCTGAATGAGGGGAATTAGACTGAGAGAAATGGAGTTATGGGCTGAAATGATTTATTGACTGAATTCACCGGGGCTAGTACTGATGGAAGGTTTTGATTCCTGCCCCAAGGATGATTTTAATTTTTTTTTATTCCAAAATTGGTTTGAGTATAAAATGCATAGACACCCTAGGCATCTTTATGAGGAACTCTGTTTCTCAGTTTGACCTTAGTCATACTCTCCACTCCTTTTTCTCCTTCTGATCTCTTCCTTTTGAAAATTTGAGTTTTAGCAAAAGGATTGAAAATGGTACTTATTCAGACCAATTAGCCAAAAGCCCAGAATTAATAACTCAATGGTCTGCTGCACCAGAGGTGTTGGCCTCTGATCCTCCCACAGTTCTTTTATAAGTTCTCAAGGCAATGCAGTGATCCTGCCTAGGCTTGGATCATATTTAAACTTTAGGAGCCAGTATGCCCAGAATAAGTATTTCTGTACATGGGTGTACAAATGAAACTATGCAAAGCCCAGCAAAATTTCGGACTAAATAGAATGGTATCTAAATAACTTATACCTGGAGAATGTGGCAGTCCCAGAAAGTAGGCAAACAGATAGATAACACAGATGGCTAAGAGTGATTCCCATTCAAAGCATTCAATGTGCAATTCTGTCCATGTGCTTGTGATCCTCAGTTACTCACCAGTGAGGTTATTTTGCACGTGATCTCAGATTGTTTTGCATGACTCATCATTTTAAAATGTTGTGAAGTGGGATTTTGAAAGTTTCTGATTCATATATTTTGATAGTTTTAATTATTTAAACAGAGGAAGAAAAGTATCATTGTCATTGAACTACACAAGCTAAGAAAGTAATGCAATGTAATTAAACTTTATAGCTTATAATATAAGTAAATTGCTTGTGCAGAGCACGAAGATTTTTCCTCTCTATTATGCTGAACATTAAATACTGGCTGCTGCCCAAGAAAAGATAATAAGCAAGATGGGACAGTGACTTAATCTGATATGTCAAGCTCAGGTTTCCTTTGAAGGAAGGAGCTCTCATCTGTGTCTCACGTCTCCCATAAATGCAAGGAGCCATATATTTAAGCACTGAGCTGTTATTTTTCCCTCTTCAAGTCTACAGCATGGCATCCTTTTGACATTTAGTCTAAATACTTAAAACAAAATGGCTGTCATTATGTATCTGGTACACCCTGCAGCACAGAGGGAGGTGTACTCTTCTCTGATGTGATAAAGCTTTCAAAGAATCTCTTTTTAGTCCAAGTGTATTTAGCCATATGGTATATCAAATAAAGTTTTAAAAATGCCTTGAGTCTTTATCCAAGTGAACATAAACCAAGATACTCACTAAGTCAGGTATATCAGGTATATATATACGAACCATGGGCAGGCAATTTTTTTCTGAAGACTTTCTACAGGAATGGAATTTTTGTCTCACTCCTGGGAAAACTGAAGTAGCTAAGATGCTTCAATGGACACTTGAACCTATCTCAGTTAATTTTTTTTAGTTCTTTTTTTTTTTTAAACTGATATTGTGATTTTCACTTTGCCATTTCATTTTTATTGTCTCTTACAATTATCCACATTATCTTTCCTGATAGCAACTATCAGTTCATACTCACTTATACTATGATCATCATTGCTTCACATTCTTTAGATTACAGATGTGAAAGAAAGTACCAATTCTTTTAACTTCCTTTTTTTCTTTTTTTTTTTTTTTTGATGATTACTTTATCTCCTCCAGAGATGAAGGTACGAACAAGCGTAGTCCTAACCTGCATTTAGGTTATTGACATACTATATAATATCACATACTTGGCAGTGTTTAAATTTACATATTTTTAAAGTAGAGATAAGATATGACTGGTGTCTATAATATCTTTCCTTCTTCTTGTAAGGTCTTCTAATTACACTAGTCCCAAAACAAAGATTGGCATATTCTTTAGCTCTTTTTAAAAATACAACAAATTGCTGAGTAGAAATAGGATAATTTTTTTTTGCACTAATTTATTTGACCCTCATCCTTCAACTATTGGATCCTTCATTATTTCCTTCCAGGCTAACTGCTCCAAGGATAACTGCTTTGAACAGTTTCTGCTCCCACAGAGGCACTCTCTTTCTACCTCACTCTTCAGTGCAATGGCAAATATAATTATTTTTAGCAAAAAGTAATAACGTGTGACAAGTTATTGGACGAGCTAGTGCTGCTCATAGAAAAGTGAGCTGGGTTTTGACAATTCCTAACCTCTATGCTGGAAGTTAGTCAAAACTAGTTACAAAACATCATCAGGGACCTCTACAGATATGGAAGAAGCTCTGCTGCTTATAATACCTGGTTATTATGTCTTTGGATATCTGAAGTACAAAAAGGTTGACCTGATTTATGGGTAGTTTTATCTTTTTCACTGAATGTAATAAAACCAATTTCCTGTGAAGGGTTAAGTCTTGAACTTACTTAATATCTTGAATATGGAACACTTGAACTAGACTGTTGCAAAATGATCTGCTTTCACAATATCAGTACATGTCATACCAAAACAGGTGACCTAGTTTACTGAAATAGACAAAGACATAAATCACCTTTATTCAGAGATCACAGCTGAACATGAACCTATTTGTGAAACTGAGCCTACATGTATGTATTTACTTGTGCCTGTGTAGAACTCAATTCTCATTCTCAATTACAGCTTTCATTATTTTTAAAGCAATAGTTATGAGGCTTATCTATCTGTTTATCTTTCAAGGCAGAAGGCCCTAGTGGCAGAATGTAGATAATTATTGGCAGATGAAAAGGAAGAATTTCTAAACAAACCAAAACAATGCCCCAGGCTTTATCATGCCATCCTGTCAAAATCTGTTATGCTACAAAGATCTTCAGACATGTGCGATATTTCTTCAGACAGTGCCGAGTGCTTATACACAGGCAGATTACTCCCCGGTGTCCTCTGAAGATGATAGTGACAACATAGAACGAACTGACTTTTTTCAGTGTTAGTTTAAGCGTCAGTCAATGTTACATTCCAACCTTTGCGTTCAATGAATCAAAACTGAATGCTAATAATTATTGTACGTGCAGTCCCAGAGGCTTTACGACCCTTGAGACAGAGCAGTAGCATTCAATTAAAGGGGGATGAAACTCAGAGAGCTGCCTTGTTAATTGGCCTAAATATCATGCAGTTAATGAAGTGTTTTTAAGGTTTCTGTAAGCTCCTGAGATGTATGAGTGATATTGTTGCTGTGAACTCCATTAAGAAGGGGAGAATCTTCATCAATACCAATGAAGGCGAATAGTGTAGGTGAAAAGGCTGACACACATTCCCCAGCATGGAACTGAACATAGACTTGATTCTCTTTTTGTCTGTGTCTTCATAACTTTTTATGTGACCCCTTCTTTGCAAACCTTTTTAATGCAGTGGAGAAAGTGAGTGGCAGTTAAACCTTCCCATGGTAGGGATGAACTAAAATTTTGTGGACCCTCTCACAGTTTCTTATACTCCAATATCACGTAAAAAGACCATACATCAGTATCAATAACTGAAGAACATTCTCCAGTTTTGGTCTTCAAACTGGCTGCAACAGCTCAGTCTCTTGGGGTGATCATTTACTTTTGAAGAAGGGGAGGAGATGAGATGGCACGTTTGTCAAGGGAGATTCAGAAAGACCTGCTTTTAATGAACAGCAGAGCATGCCACTTCAAAAGGAAGCTTAAACAAGGGACAAAACTTGAGAAAGATGGTGTGTTTTGTGCTCTTTCTGGCATGGGATTTTTAAAACTGTCCAACAGTACAGCCACACAGCCCCTGATGATAAACAATTACTAACATTATTTCTGGTTTTCTTTACCAGGCACACTGTACTAGCCCATTTGCTGATATTGAGAATATAGCCATCAGTTTAAGAGCAATGGGATATGTGTTTAAAAGAGGATTATCTTTTTTAAACATTTTGTTAAGGAATTATGACACAGTAGCAAGAAGTATGAGTTTTAGTTACTGAAATGTACAGCTTCCCCCTTTAAAAAAAAATCTTCCTTTTCTTAACTGGATACAGCTGTTAGCATGTGTAATACTGGTTTTAACCTCTGGTTTTCCTTTACTAGAGGATGTAATGGAGTCAAAACTTGTCATCACATTTGTAGTTTTTATCTGCCCCAGCTGTGGATTTCTGGTCACCTCACCTTATTTTGGTAGGATTTGTATATAGGAAACAAAACTTCTATGAGAAAGCAGTATTGGTATAAACAATAAAAAACATCAGACTGACAATATATTCTTAATTTTGTAAGCCTAATTTCACTCCCATGAAATCAGTTATAAAATTCTTACTGCCTCTGCTTGTGGGTGGAGCTAATCCATCACTGAACACTTTTGAAAATCTCTTTTTGTTGGTGCTTTGAAATCTTGTTATACTAAGTGAAAGGCAGAAATAATTGCTCTTAGTATAAAACAAAGTTAAAACTGAGTTGTATGAAAATATGGAATTGCAAAAATGTGGAACATTATCAAAATACTGTCTAGAAGAAAAGGTAACACTACTCTCTGAGCCAAGAATGCAGATTCCCAGTTTCTGAGCTAATTAATGGAATACGCTTGAAAAAAGAATAAAAATTAAAAAGGCAAAACAAAAACCAAAGCTAAAGTCCACCAAAGTCAACCTGTATGTAATTAGAAGTTTTGTACATAGATTGATTTTTTTAAAACAATATTATTTTGAACTTTGGATCTCTGTGCTTGTGACAAGCATTCATCTGGAGTAATGAAACACTTTGCAATGCAATTAAAATCAATGTCTTTCTTTGACACGAGCCTATTATATACATTGCTTTTGGCTTCTCTTAAAAACACAGTACTTTGTGAGGAGCCTCAAACCAGCAACTGCAGTGTTTGAAATGTCTTGACAGCAATAGCAGAATGACTGTTTTCCCTCCTCAAGGAGAAGATACGTGACTGGCGTGGCCGTTTTAATGTTTATTCATATTTTAATTTGCTTCCTTTAAATTATTTTATTTTGCAGCTTACCTTATAGCTATTTATTGTATGTAACAATTTAATTCACTATCTGCCCAGCTGACTGCTCAGTGTTAGTATTTATTCAATCTAAATAACAGTCTGACTTATTCCAAGAAAATAAGGCTTTATTGTCTAGGTATTTTTTATTTATAAGTGCTCTAACTTGTCCAATCAGAGCAGCCATTTTGAGGTAGTACTTGCTATAGAGAACAGTCATTATTTGAACTTGCAATGAAATTAAATTTTTAACTTTGATGGAAACATACATCCATGGATAGATACTTTTATATCAGCCCCAAATATGAAGAAAACTCAACAAAGAATGCAATACTGTGTGGACTGAAGATAAACAGTACTTAGTAAAGTGAGAATGATGTTCTGCACCCACTCCCCTTCCCACACCATGTGGCAACCTCTAGTCCACATGGCGAAGACTAATCTAGATCAGTACAAGTGGTGCAGTTACATAGCAGAAGAAAATGCTTACATTGCTTAACTTATGCATTTCAGTCAGGCAAACTGTCACCCCATCAAAGCCTTTTACAAAACTGTCAGCATAGCAGTCTGCTTGGATCTTAGTCTTCCAGCCATTTTGGGATCAAATGTGTCCTCCTTTATGCCACTTTGTGTATCGCTCCTTCATGCTTCATGTTCCTATCCTGTTAGCGCTTGTGATGGATGCTTGACATTTTTGGTTTGCCATGTGGTTTGAAAAGTCATTGTTCCCCTGTTTCCTGAGGGATGCTGAGACCTTCTTCCTGTAATTTTTTCTATTTAATGCTTGAACTGCATCCACTGAAAGAGAGAGGCTATGTTCCAGAGGTCCCTCAGCCCTTGGCTTTGGAGGTCAATTTTGTATGTATCAAGAGAAGGAAGAATTCCCTGGAGACAAATACAGGTTCACTTTCTACAGGAGAAATTTCTTATTCCTATTGCATCTGATGCATACACTTAAAGATGAAATCCATATCCCAGATTTTTGTTTATTTTTCTTTTTATTATTTTTTTAAAAATAAATGCTGTCTATTGTAATCTGTGTGACTAGAGACTGTCTATTCTTACAATGCATCTAGGCTTTGAGTTGCTTTAATCCCTTGGCCTCCTTTCCAGTTTGATATCTTATTCTGTTCTTTTAGAGATCTCATTATACAGCTTAATCATCTGGGCACCTGGGTATTTTAAATGTTTTACTCCACTAGTTTTCACAGAATAATTGAATGTCTAAGATAGTATGAAATTAATATGTGCAATAGAATCAAGTAATTTTATTTATTGAAATGAATCAGAAAGTGAGATCTACAATAAGAATCCACACTTAACCATTAAAGCAAGCATTTAGTAAATCAATAGGAATTTTGCCCTGGCAAGGAATGCTACTGTTCACCCAGGTATGATTTAATCTGAAAATGCAAAACTTTATTACCATCATAACAGTGAAATTTGAGAGCCTCCTAAAAAGGGAACTGGAGGCAATTTTCTTCCTCCTTTTTCTCCTAGTTCTCTCTAGTTATGTTTAGGGAGAAATTTGTTAGGGTTTATCAAAGAGTTGTTTGTTAGGTAGGGTATTTTTTAGCTTTTTTTTTCTAAGCAGGGAGAAAATTGCACTCACTGGGAATTAAAAATTTAAGAGCACTTTTGACCATTTACACACAAAGAAAGACCTTAGTTGATTTAACTGATCATCAGGCAAATATAATTGTTTCAAGCCCAACAAAGAAATAAAATTTGTTTAGATGCACAGGACATCTGATGCTTGCTGAGATAAATCAGAAGCTAGAAAAAAAGGAGACAAGGAGAACCAGACTAAGTTATTGTTGCCTGAGAAAAGATGTCCTGATAAGCAGCATCTTAAGTAGTTGGAAGAATATCTGCTAGTGACTGTAGACAGTTCAGAGACATTTCTTTAGAGAACAAGTGAAACAGAAACTCCTTTTAGCAAAGGACAGATAGATGTTAATCAGTCAGAAACTGGATTATGCAATAAAAGAAGCAAAGCAACAATTGAAGCAAATATCACTGAGTAAAATGGAGAGGCAAATGCAGCAGCTCAGAGAGACCATACTGAAAAGAGAGAGAACAGAAGGACAAAAAGCAAACTTGCCCCCATCCCTCACAAGGAAAGAAACTGAAAATTGAGTGGAAATGGCAGAATCATGAAAACAGCAAATAAAGTAAAGGAAAATAAAATGGAAGGTACTAAGGATGAGATCTGCCAAACAAGAGGCAATACAGCAGAGACTTGTCATGGGCTGACAGTCACATCTTTGGACAACGACAGCTGGAATCAATTTTAGTACATCTGAACTTCCCCCTGTATGTGATGTATCATTGTTGCTCTTCAGGACGTTAAGAAATGGTACAGCATGAGAGACTTCTCCTTGTTCACTTCTTAACAGCTCTTTTCTTACTCAGAATCCTCCTGGGAATTGACAGCCATTTCTGGCAGCAATTCAGTCTTTCTGCTTCTGTGTACAGCAGGGGTAATGCACTTGTGTTCTGGGCTATTACACAAGCTCATGAAGTTGTGGAGGGCGGCTGCTATTTTGTGTGTGAAGGTTTCACACGAGCTTCCTAGGTAATAATTTAATTTTGCCTATTGTCAAAAGTGGAAATCAGTGATTTTCAATGGAAAATGTTTTCTGCCAATCCAGTTAGCTAAATTAAGGCACTCATTTAATTTAAAATTGCTTTTAAGGAGTGTTATTTTTTGCCACCATGCCTATTTAAGTTAGCCATGGGCAAGAAGCTTAAATATTGTATTCTCAGCAAAATCTATTCAAAACTGTTAGAGTGCTTTTAGAATCTTTAACGCTTCCCTACTGAAATACCAGTTTTAGTAGGGTGGGGCAATGGGGACTGGAAAGAAAAAGGGAGGGAGATCTACACTCACACCTACAGATTTATAAGTAATCCTTCCCCTGTCTCGCCCATAGAAGTGTACTTGTCATTTGCCTCACTTGTATAAAACTTCAACTTTTCTTATGACAGAGATATTTTCTTGCTACTGTGGTGAAAAATTTAAAATGTATTTACATCAGTGATTTTCTTCAGTGATTTGGCACAGAGGACTTATGTATCACGATTTGCCGTTCATCAGTGCAGCTTGCATAATTCTTCATTGCTGCTCCACTGCTGTCTTTTCAAAAGGCAGCATGACTGAGAGGGAGATTGTAGAGACTGAGGTGGACTCAAAAGCTCTGTGCTGCTCAGAGCTCTGCTTTGTTACTGCAGGGAGTGAGGGAAGAAAGAAAACCCAAGTCATTTAGTAAGTTATGTAGTTTAGTCATTCAGTTGATATTTTTTATGGTCTGGAAAGATTTTTGAAGAGTATCTAGGATTAATTGTTTTCATGCATCCCTTTTTTAATTATGGGAAGATATACCTAAGCTGCTGAATTGCCTTCCCTCTCTTATGAAGTCTTTACTAATCTTCTCTGACATGCTGAGGCTGCATTGTTTAATTGGTTAATTTTTGTTTCCTTGACTGAACTGTTACTACACTCTTTAACAGCTTTTGGCTGATTACATTAATTACAGCTTTTTCTTGCTTTTGTACCAGGAATTCTGGGTTTTCAGCTGACTCTGGACAAGTATGTGCATCCATGCCAAACCTAGTTCACATTCTGAGTAAAGGTGTATATTTGCAATATATACCATTAAACTGTTTGCACATCACTAAGGAGGTGCTGGGGGAAAGCAGGCTGCATCTAGCTGGATAACATCTTGTTCCAGGGAAGTGTATAAGAGGTTGACCACAAGCTTGCAGCCACAGATACAGACCAGCAATCGTTTCCCTCCCTCTCTTCCTCATGCTTGCCAGCCTACTTCTGCATCCAACTAACCTCCCTGTTTTGTATCTGAAGAGGTCTCCAGATCTGGTACCAAGACCTTGCCACCTTGCAGGACTCCCAGCCAGTGGCACTTAGCTCATCCACAACCCCTTCCCATGGACTCTCTGGGAAGGAAGGTTATTGAGAAGAAATTGTGGCTGGAAGGTTAAAAAGTAGCAAGGCACAGCCTTGGAGGGAGGATGCTTTGATAGTCTGAATGTGGCATACTTCATCTTGTCCTAAAAGAAATAACATGACCTTTTTTCCTTGCAGAAACACCGAGTCCCACAATGCCCCAGCCCTTGTATGAAACAGGTGGAGAGGACAAATACTCTGTAGAACATAAAACAGCTTTTATGAGACTTGTGGAAGTAGTGGGAACAGGAAGAGGGGCTGGAGCCCCGTGTGGTTGAGGAAAACCAAACTGAGCAGCATCCTTTGAGGGATCAACTTGGCCCTAACTGCAGCCAGTAACAGTCCTGTTGATGTTGTCTTTGAGCCCCCTCTTAGAGATGGTATTGGATGCTGGTGAGCAAGGCTGTCTTGGTGTTGAGTTTTTGAGGAGGCTGGTGGGGAAAATGAGTATGTTAATGAGGCACTAGGTGAGAAATTAGAAGTGAAGACTTTATCACTTTTTCATGGGTACATTTCTCATCTTTTTTTTTTTTTTTGCATAGAATGACTTTTATTCTCTTTGGGGAATGCAGCTGGTCTCTGTTCCACACTCACCCTTATTCTCACTCCTGAAATTATTATTACCCATCTTTCAAAAATTTTAATTAAAGAAAATAAGATAGTCCACCAAGCATAACTGCAGAAAACAAACAAAACTAGAAAAACAAATAGGTTTGACAGCAAGGACATATATCTAGTATTTAACAAACTGAGTAACATGGGTACTGGTAAGAAATGGCTCTCCTAAAAAGCAATTAGGCACTTTCCCTTACAATGCTAAAGAAATGGGAATGGCTGGACAATTAAAAAAAAAACAAAGATGGGGACTGTGGTTACCTGGCCCTCCCTGCTCATTCTAATTTGAATTCTGATACGTATGTGTGGTCTAAGTGGTGAGTGACTGTGTTGCATGTGGAGACAACAGAGCATCTCCCTGTTACTGGGAGGTCAAAGGGTGTCTGCATGTTCTTTACAGTGGATGTTTCTGGCTGGCCACCAAGGATTAAAGGCAGCTGAATTAGGCAACCTAGAAGCAGGGACATAAAAGAGAGGTAAAACTCTGGCTTTGGCAGATAGTCACATCAGTTGTGTGGACTCTAAACTGTCATCGGAAAGAAACAGGCACTTTCAGACATGTTTATTGATGTGCAAAATAGGTTGTACAGGTTGTGCTGTAGCTATGGCTAGTTTGTTGTCTTAATTATATAGGAACTCTAAGGCAAAGATAGCTATTTGGACTGCAAATACATTATATTAAGTGAATATAATCCTATCCCTATCATCTTCAAGGAAAATAAATGAGAGAAATTGGAGTATCTTACATGGGTTAGCCTGGGTCAAGGGCTAGGAGGTTAGCTTTCTTTGGCATCTTCCTAAGGCACATCGTTCAAGAAGAAAACATAAAGATGTCAGAAGAAAGGAAGCATGTCCTATGAGGATCAGTTGAGGATTCTGGGCTTGTCTAGTTTGGAGAAAAGGAGTGCAGAGAAAAAGGACTGAAGACTTCAAAAACTGAGTATTGTTTTCCACGTGCTAACAGGCATTCCATGCGTGGTGTAGCTCTTTGTGTTTCTGTTGTTTGAAACAAACAGTAAACCATCTGAAAGGATGGCACTAAACAGCCAGTTCTGATCACTTAATGGGAAGAATCAGAGGTGGCCAGATCCCAGACAGCAATAATGATCAACCTGAGCATGGGGGTAGTGAGCTTGGATATTGGAGGCTGGTGTTGTAAAGCAGGCATCAGGTGCTGTCACAGAATGAGCTCTGTGCTCGTCACTGGCTGTAAAGTGTGACAAAATATTGCTGCAGTCAGAGGGGGTGGGTCTCATTCCCTGGGACTTCTACCCCATATATAAATAGGAGGGGAGAAGGAACAGGACACAACTGACCCTGTCTATGCTATGGTTTTCATGAAGAAGGGTAGACTCTCCCAGCCAGGAGATTAGAGACTGGTTCCAAGAGTATAGTATGCACCAGGCAAACCCTCAGCTTGCTGACCTTGTGCTCCTCTGTTTCAATAGATGTATGGACTATTATCCTGGTAAAACAGAACTAATTGCCTGTTAAGTAATTTTACTTTTCATCTAAACCTCTTTCAACTAACTAACTCTCTAAAAATAACGGTGAATTTTTGAGACAGTAATCCACTTCCAGAGTGATTTTTTTTATAATTTATGTCAAGGAATGATATGCAGAGAGGCTCTTGCTTATACCTATTGCTGTAACAACTAACTTCATCTAACTTTGTTATACACTCCGTTGGAGTGTCAGAAGAGGAAAAGCTTAAAGGGATTGCACCTGCAGGGAAGATTAGACAGGACAGGTGACCCAAAAGTGACAAAGAGGGTATTCCATCCCATATACATCATGCTCAGTATAAAAGCTGAGGGATCAAAGGGTCAGCTCTCTTTCTTTAATGGCTGGCATCTGAGGAAGACTCTGTCTGCCCTTGATCCCGATCTGTGCATTTCTGAATCCAGAGCTGGAATCCAGCGCCATCTGCTGCTGAGCCCAGTATGACACTTTCTCAGGGCCTGCTGGTAATGTGATTATCATCCTGGGAGCTCAATATGGTTTTGTATATATTGTATGCATTTTCTTATTTTCTTTTTATTATTTTATTAATATTTTAATTAAAGCAGTTTAGTTTCTTTTTAAACTCATAAGTCTCTTATCTCTCTCATCCTTCTCTCCCTGAAGGGAGATGGTTTCCCTTCTCTGAAAGGGAGAAAAGTAAAGAGAGCCTGTGTCATTAATTTTAGTGGCCAGCCCAGCCCAAAACATGAAAACTATATATAAGTCCATTTAGAACAGTTTGTGGTTTTTCTTTAGGAGCATATAAAGCTAGTCATTGACTTAACATCCTTCTAAAAATTGACTCTGAGATGCTTCAGAAACTTCACAAATGAGCATAACAAAAACAGGTTATAAAATTTGTTTCAGCTGAGCATGTTTACTTCTCTGAGAATGACTCTTCTGAAAGAATGAGCCTCTTTTCTTAAAAATAATCCTGTTTACAAATTGTTAAAATAAAAATAAAAAAAATCCTGGCAAGTGCTTTGGGAAAAAAAAAAAAAAAAAAAGGTATTTAAAATGTGTAATCCCATTGCTTCCAGAAACCCAGACCCCTAGTAATGCTACTTTACTGAGCTAAGAAATGAGCAGCTGCCTATGAGAGAGGCAGTTGACCTGGGAATAGGACAAGTGAGGTAAGTCACCTACAACTAAATGACGCATCTTACCTATCTCATACTATAAATACCAGTGGCTGCTGTCTTGTATCCCCCAGGGCAGTTACTCCTCTAGTCCTGTCAAAATGTTATGGGCATTCTGAATTGTGCTGTAAAAAAAGGTATTTATGCAAATCTGATCTCTTTGATTGCTTAAGCTAATACTTTTAATGCAAATAAAGTAGTTTCCCTCCCCATTCAGCCTGAACCTCTGTTTGTTCTACTTTGCTTGAATTCACTGTGGGGAGTGGAGGTGAGGTGAGTGTAAGTAATTTTCAAAGATCGTCTTACTGTTGTGTTGTAGTCCCTGGAGCAGACGTTTTGTGAATGTGGTATAGAGTTCTGGTATTGCCCATCATGATTTACTCCAGGTCTACTTCCAGCCTAATTTATACCCACGATGCAGATAAACACATCTCACAAATCTACCTTGGACTGAGTTAGATGCATCAGTGCTCTATTTCAGTCGTACAGTTGATGTTCCAAACTACATTACAGTAGGCCTTGCTACCTGTGAGAAAAACAGCCTTTGCATTGCTGTAGGGATGTTTTCCTTAATGTTCCTGTGCTCTTCCACTATATTTTCTTAGTATATTAGGGAACATGGGAGACTTTGCAGTCCTCTAGAGCCCAGAGTATTTCATTCAAGGACCACATATGCCAGTCTGAAATATCTAAGACATTAAAATTTGTATTCTTTTACCATTGTAACGTAAAGAAACCATGTTAAATGCAGTGATATTTACACTTTTCTTCAATTACTTGTAAGATTGCCTAAGCAGTAAAAATGTAGTTGTAGACACATGTATTTGTACATTAACAGTTATACCCTTGGGAATATTTCAAGCAAAACTGCATTCAAATAGGCTGTTTATTTGTTTTAAGGACTTTTTAAAAAATCAACAATTAAATAGTCCATCTGTTCCCCAAACAATTCTAGTTAAACATTTGACTATACAGTTTTGAAAAGGCAATTTTGTTAAATTGAACATTCTGTGTTGCATGTGTATAAATTCTTGACTGCTACGGGGAAGCAACAGAGTAGACAAAAGCTTGCATTTGCCAAATTTAAATGTGGTGTAAATCAATGGAGTTACACCCACTTAAAGTACATTAGATTACTCTTTTCCTTCATAGAAAAGTAGAAGTTATAAATATTCCATTCTGAAAGCTGGGTTAATCTTACAATTAGACATCACAAGAAATTGCCCTAAAATCCCTGGGAGAATACTTTCAGCATGCATTTGTGGAAAACACTTTTAAAAGTGGGTTTATATCCCATAGATTTATTTTTCTTGCATTTTAGTGTTGGGCTAGAAACAGATGATACTTGTACTAAAATGATGCTTCACTCTAAAACCAGGGCAAAGACTTGCTATTGTTATAAATGCATACAGACAAGGAAAAAAAAGGTGATTAAGGATAATTTATAGTTTTCATTAAGCAAACCTACATTATTCTCAGAACAAAGTACTTTATTATTAATGGAAATCCATGATTGTTATTAATTACACATTTTTAAATGCCTTCATTTTAACATGTCATCAATTTCCTACAGCAAAATGATGTGTTCTAACTTTGAACATTCTGAACTTTACTTTGCTCTTAAATTGTGTCAAGATTTTCCTTTGGGCAATTGGATTTTTGGCAAGCATTTCTTCCATTTAACACTAACTATCCTTTCAGTCTTAACCTTACTTCCTCAAACTACTACTTTTAACCTTGTTTTATCTTTTTATAGGGTAGAAGTACCCTGAGGATACTGAACCAAATTTAAACTGTAGTTTCATTACCCCTATTATTGGTGTTAATTTGTGCAACAGTACAATCAGGAACATACGATGAATACAATGTCCTCATATTTTTTGTTTGCACACAAGTGAATTATTTATTTAATTAATTCACCCTTCCTTTGGGATTTTTTTTTCCATAGGCTGGCAACACTTCAAGAAATAATTCATTGAAGATATTGAATTGTATTTGCCTTGTCAGAATATACCTCTAGAAATCAATCTGTATGTGCAAAACAGACATGGAGGCTGAACCACTTTGCAATCACAGATGGCAGGACAGATGTTACAAATGTACTAAAGTTACAGAGAAACATCAGCATTCTGAGGAATGAATATATTATCTTCAACATATCCTGAAGATGCCAATCAGAATTGCATGAGATAAGGTAAATTCTGCTTAACTGTTATTTTAGAGTTGTTTCATGGCCATGACTAGGAATATTATTTGACCAGATCTGTCCTTGAATTCCAGTTCAGAAATTCAAAAATACATGTTGAACCTGTTCAAAGAACAAGCAAAACACCAGGATACCAAACATGGGAAACACACTAGATGGTCAAATAATAATAACAAAAAATAATGAGAAGCATTTAAACAGGCATTGCATCAATGTGTTTGTCTTATCCCTTGCTCCTGCCTCAGTGAAAATTGTCCAATTCTACGATACTTGTTCCAAAACTTCTGTAATTTCATCTTATTATTTTTCTTCCTGTATTTTTACCTTTCCTTTTTTTGACTACTCTTTCTGGCATGTTGCCACTGGCTTTCATTAGCTGCATTTACTCATTTAATCTGATTAGAATCTCAGTGGTTGTTTAACTTCTGTTAAGGTGGAATTATCTTTGCAATCATAAGGCAGGGCAATCTTCCTCCCTTTCTTCCTTCTTCCCATTCGCCCTCCCTTCCTCCCTTCCTCCCTTCCTTCTTTCATTCCCTCCTTCCCTCCCTCCTGCCCTGTTCTGTCCTTCCGTCCTTCCATCCTTCTCTCTCTAATCCTATTGAATATTACATATCGTTTTATAAATATCGAACTCCAGGATTCATTCACAATCAACACAATTCCTCCTAGTTTAGCAATGATCTTTCAATATTTGGGTATCTTGCTTTTTTAGTTTTTTGATGGTGTGGTGTCAGAGTAGGGCAACTGGGTTGTCGATGAAGGCTGGTTATTGAAGGTTGACTCCAAATAGACCAAAAGGAATCAAATCTACTTAGTGCAAAAGTAGATTTGGGACTAGTGCTGTTGTGTAACTCACAAAGTTTTGTGTAGAAGAAGACATAGAGGGAAATGTAAAGAAAAAAGAAAGGTCTGTTCTGAAAGGGAGAATAGAAGGGTCTGAAAACTGAGTGCCTGGCAGGGGGAAAATTTGAAGAGATACACATTGAGGTCAATGGGTTGGAAATTCAAAATGAACTGATGGGCAAAAGGGTATGGCATCATGGCCAAGACTGCAGGGTAAAGTAATGGATCAGTGGCAGTAATGGGAGAGTTTGAAGTGTAGACAAGATAATTTAGATTTAACAGGGAGTTTATGGAGGAAAATGTACATTTTAGCAAGGCTGTAAAGAAAGAAAAGGTGATTTACTGGCAGGTTGCAGGCTAAGGAAGGAGGACAGAAATGAGACCATGGGAAATCAGGAGACACTGCAAATTAAATTAAGCCTATGGAACACGGAAGCTGTAGGAGGAAACATGATGTCTCATATACTGTAATGACTTCACCTGTTGTCACAGCACTGGATTTAAGGATGAGTCACCAGGGATGAATATTACCGTATTAATTTGAAAAGGATAAAAAGTTAATACTAAACGTGAATGGACAAACAAAACAAGTTAAAAGATCAGTTTCAAGGATTTAATAGATATGGCATTAAAGGATTTGCTGCTGTTGTGTCTTAGGAGGATTGAACAAAGGAAAACAGAGGTAAATATAACTTTTTAGGGCTTTCTTTTCTCATTTCTGTATATGTAGATTATGGTTGCTGTAGAATGCTGCTCCACTTTTCTTCCATTTTTTTTTTTTGCTTCTTTGGTAGCAATATTAAAATGAAAGGGATGTTTGCCAAATAGAAAGAACCAGATACCTTTGTAAAGCCAGTTTCCTGTTTCTTTTACTTTACAACAATGATGATAGCATAATTGAGCCCAAACATCAAAATCTAAACCCAAACCTACAACAAAATACCTGACAACAGGCAAACTCTGCAGATAAAAACGTGGATACATTCTGACTCCTTTCATAACCTACATTTATTTATCGATCCATTACATTTTATTGTTACATATGCTTTTATTATTATTTAGGAAGTTTTCAAAATGGTGTAAATGCTTCACGGAACCATTGAAAAATACAAGGTTCCTCTGCTGAGATACTGCATCTCAGATTCAGATGTAAAAAAGCAAGAAGCAAGAAAAGGAATCTGAAGAGGAGGAGGAAGAGCTAACAGAGTAGTCAGGTTGCTTGGCTGCATTTCACCTTCAGGGCCAGCTGGCTAAATTCACATGACAGAAGAAAGAGTTCACATCTGTTCTAGACTCAAACCAGAATCACTCAGGGATAAACAGTGCATTATATTTCCTTCCTCTGTTTGGATTTAACATTTTTTTAAACAATATGCTGAGAGTGTTGATGTTATATAAGCCTTCCAGAAAGTGCTAACTTGGATAGCAGGGGTTAAAACTAGTGTTTGAACTTTTTACTGTCCAGTTCTATTAAATAATTAATTGAGGAAAAATAGAGGTGTTCTCTCCAGTGGGCAGATTACAGGGTGTGTTAAGGTCTAAATGTAGTCCCCAACATTAGGAGAGCTGCAGCTACGTCACCTTGTTTTTGAGCTAAGAATGAAGGGAACAGTCACAAAGCCACAATTTAATTGTGGGTTTTAAGATAAGGATTTCCTTGGGCATTTAACAGCCAAAGAGGAAGACGTTGGTCCTGGTCACTACAAAAACCACAAGATTTTCCAAAATAAAAGATAAAAGAAGTAAGGATTTTTTCATGTTTCCATATCTTGTCTCAGCTGAGAGAGTTAAAAGGAATGGTACTGGAAAAATGCAGAAAAGAGAGACATGAAATAAGTGTCTTGGAAAGATATTTCTGCTCAAAAAAATATTCTGCCAAAGAGAGATTGCCAATGCTGCATACAGGCAAGCTTTATATTAATTATCTGTGTTCATAAAGTAAGAATGATTACATCAATAAAGGGTGACTCATAGTTAAATGGCGCCTTTCAACCATACGACATCTATTGAGAACAAACACTGTGCTCCAGATTGAAGCCAACTAATGCACTAACAACATAATTACAATGATTGCAGCTGTGACAAGGGGTATGAGTGGCTTTCAACCACAGCATATAACAGCTTACAAGAAATGTATTTCTGTTAGTTAACTATGTTGCAGTTTTGGTTATGAGAGCAACTAGAATGGAATTGGACCTATTGGTTTAAAGTAGACACTGCAGAAATTGATAAGAGTGGAAGCTATTAAATCTGTAAGCAAAAAAAAAATCATCTAACACCAGGATAGAATTCTACTATTATTTTTATGATATTGCTTTGCTGTCTGTGAGTGTTCATGTGCATACATATACTGAAAAAAAGGATAGTCCTCATTTTCAGCTGCTCACCCATGAGAAATGAGATGGAGGGATGGGATTCTTTTCACTGGACTTGTGAAAGCCTGAGTTGGTGACACTGGGCTTCCCGTACAGTTACTTAAAATGAGCAGACACTTTCAGAGTGTGATTAATTTTACCATATTTTAAACTTTCATTTTTGGGTGGGATTATTTTCAAAGTAGCTGACTTTTTCCACTGAGTAAAGGGAACAAGGAAGACATACTCACATGTGCACATACACACTGTAAAAGTCTCTATCAGACCAGATGAATTATAACTTTGAATGAATACAGATAGACAGATGAAACAGTGCTAACATAAATAAGACTACAAATCCAAGGTAGGAATAGTCATAACACCCCAACATAGGGTGCCTTATGTGTATCATAGCAAAAGTGAACTTTGAGAAATGCAAGACTGGTGAATATTTAAAGATCACTCTTGCCAGAGACAAGGCAACATGTGGGAAGAGGTGGAAAATAGCATTTTCCTGAAGATTTAACAACACCAAATATTGCAGGTATCTTGTGCATGGAACTCTGCAAATGAAGTGACAGTCTGTGAAGGGCTTCAAATCAGACAAAAATGTGGTGCTATGTGGGTTTGCAGAAAGATTGCTGTTCTGTAAATGCAAGAGGAATCCTAAAACACAGCACCTTGAAGTATGTGACCACACAGGTTTTTGCAGTTTGACATGAGCCATGCATAAACCCTTCTCTCTCTCAAATACACCCAAGACACAAATCCTTGTTTCTGGGGAGACAGTTCACCCACACTCTGACATCTTCATTCCACTTCATATATTGCGACATCACTGAGCAGGCTGAATGATAAAAAGGGCGGCATTTATTAACTAGAACTTCAGGTCAGACATTTTATTAAAGAGATGTGAAAAGGTTGCATAAAGCAACTCTTCTGTTCAATTTTCAACTCTTTCTCTTCTGTTCAATTTTCTTAAAAATCTGGAACCACAGAGTTCAAAGAATACCCCTCTTTCCTCCCAGCAGATAACCCCATCAGACCCCAGCCCTTTACCCAGTTAAATATAGGTGGGAATCTAGGGTCCCCATAGGCATGGTCTTTCTAGTCATTCCCTCTAAATTAATTTTACACCTTCTAGGCTGAAGATAAATTCCCCTTCCTTTTCCTCTCCGTCCTCTGTTCTCACATCCGAGTGCAATGCTGCTCAATCTAAACAGAGCACTGATAGCTTATCTAGCAGCAGAGGCAAAAATTAGCTTTGCTATTTAAAGCACTTTCTGGGTTATTACAGTTGGGAACCTTTTCCAATCTTCTGCAAATTACATATCATAACAAGCATTAGCTATACATATGTTCTATTAAATTAATAATCTTCATTGTGGCCTTAGCTTTTGGCAGGGATGACTAGTCTCAAGCCATTACTACTTACTGACAAGGGCTTGAGGAGTGTTTTGTCCAAATGATCTTCTTTCTTCTTTACTCCATTCTGTTACTTTCAGAGGTATCTAGCACCAAAATAAGTAGATAAAAAAGCTAAACACAATTTTAGGTATTGTTTGGAAAAGAACAGAATAAATCAGAGAGCAACATTGTAAGGTTGCATACATCCAGGATGTCGTTGCTGCTTAAGTGCTATTTGCAGTTCCATTCATCAGATCTCAAAGGAACGGTGTAGAAATAGAAAAAGTACTAAGAGAGACAGCAAAAAGTCACTAGAAACATGGAAAGACTTCTGTACAGAAGCTGAGCAGACAAAGATTTAAGATTGGGGAAAAAACATCAAAATATAAATAAAAATGAAAATTATATAAAGACAGAGAGATAATTTATTCAGTAATTACCACAGTGAAAGAAAAGGAGAGCACTGACTGAAATTATAGGGCAGCATGTTTAAACCAAACTAAGGGTATAATTAGTGAAAGATTAAATTGAGATTCATTTTTACAAGGTGTTGTGATGTCCGAAGTATAAACATATATCAAAGATTAGGCAAATTCAAGAGAGGAGACTTGTCCTGGCTTATTAGCTACTCTGGTCCCAGTGGTCTCCAGCTCAATAATTCCCTGAATGATTGATCTCCGGTAAATTGCAGGATTTGCATTGGAAAGGAGGGAGTGGAGTGACTTTTTGCATATCCCTGTCTACCAGCCCCCAGTTCATGCAGCAGGACTAAATCAGTTGGCTCACTTTACCTTCATCAGCAGTTTTAGGTGAGCCATCTGACTTTGACTTGAACTGAAAACGTTTTGCCTTGAATACTCAAGTATATTTGGCCCAGACAAATTAATTCAAGCAGTTTGTAGGTGACTCCATTGTAACTGCTTCATCTTTTTGTAATAAGAATGTATAGGCTACCTTGAATTAAAAGTTAGTTTAAGAATATCCACATAGCGATTTGATCAGTTTATAAACTGATAGTTTATAAACTCATTTTAGTAAGGAGGCAAGTCTTGTGAAAATGTGACCTCTTCGATGTCATTATCATATTTTTTACAGGGTCACTTTTATGAGCTAGAGCACAAATGAGCTAGAAAGGACATGATTAGAAAAAGCAGTACAGGCAGGTGTTACTGGAGCATTCATAAGGATAAGAAAAATTTTAATTTCCTGTATAATATTTACTGGTGAGGAAGCTTCAAAGCACAGAATGAAGCACAGCAAAATCCTTTTCAAGAAAGTTTTTGTGTTCCTTAGGAATATAGTAAACATATTTTTCCCTATAATTTAAATCCATGATCCAGAACTAAAAGAAACCCTGACACTTCATTAATAGCTACCCAAATATGACTATGCCACTAATGCTTTGAGGTCACACTGATGATGAATTATTTTCTATGCTGTACTTTAATCGCACCTGGCTACATCAAAGTTTTGAGCTGGAGATACACATGGCTAAACTGAATTTGATGAATAGGTTCATTACCTTTGGAGTTGCTTGTAAGTAATTATTTTTTATTGGAAGCAAGTTGACATTTTACTGCTTATGAAGTTTTCACGCTTTTACCTGAATTTATAAGCAAAATCTTGGCCAAAAAGTTTGCAAATGTGATTTTTCCATAATCTCTGCATGAATTAGATCAGGTGTTTGTGTTCCAGAAGCGAATTTAAACATCAGTTCCAATAGCAGTCATAATATACAAAAGTGCAGGCACTTAACTGAGTTGAAAACCATGAAAACTCTGTCAGGTACTGGTTATGTGGCTGTTGCTAATTTGCTGCTTTGGCTCTTGGATCAGTCAAACCTGACCTCAGAGCTCGGATCATCTACAGTCAGGGTGAAACGCACATGTTGTTAAAGTTAGTGGTAAAATTGCCCTTGTGGTCAGGAAGGGCAGCTTTTCAGGATAGTATTCGACAGAAAGATGAATAGTTCTGAAGTTATATTAGTCTTGCTATTGCATAATTTTGTTATCTATAGAGTTCATATATTTAAAATTTATTTCAGCAGTACTTTGTATTTTATTTTATTCTTATTTTGACTTATGCTTTATCCCTTTTGAAACACCAGCCTGCTGGGAAATAAACCACACTCTCATTTGAGGTCACACTTTCATTTGATACTGGTAAACGTGGGAATTGTTCCCATTGTTTTTCCCTGATAAATCTCTGTGCTTCTCCTTGTACCATTATTTTTTAACTAATATCAACTTGTGTAATAGCAATATGTTGAGACTGCATATTTCTAGGTAATCTTTCTGGTGCCTTTTACTATGGCCTGGCTTTTATTTCATAAAACTGCTAGCATTTATAAGGCACAGGACAAAACCACTGTTACTGAGGTACAGTATGTGTGTTATGTATTCTATCAGTAGCTAATAGAGTTTTCTTATCATGTAATTCCCTCCCCTCACTTCCTCTTCTGCTTCTGGGCCTATGCAGAGTGAAGTTCCATATAGTTCATGCCAAATAAAACAGCATGATATATCAAATGCCAATGACTATGACTCACCATAACCTGGATTAAGCTAAGGATCAATTTGTTGATATTTCTGCTATGAAACAACAGCAACAAAAAAATACATGGCTTGTTTCAAGTGAACCTCTGGTGGTTCAAAAGTTTCATTCAGATAAGCTTGATGAAATTTGGATTTCTACCTGAAGGTTATGCAATTACTTTGTGGATTTAACTATTCATTAAGATGAGAAACAAAAGTAAGGAAAAGTGAGTACTTTTATATTCAGAAATTACAGGAGCAATTTCACCCAGAGCAGGGTGCTGGGCGATGAAAAATGAGAACTACTTTCCTTCTATTTAAGAATGGCTCTGTGATTTTTAAGGTATGTTCATTTTTTGTTATTGAAACTGGAGGGAGCCTCCAACTCTCCTTACAGCCCTTGTCCAATAGCAAGTGTTCTGATAATGTGGTTTTGCTGCACACATTATAAAAAATAACCACAGTGGTTATTGGAACAGCTGGCAAATTTTAGTTTCTAAAAAGAGAATGCCTGTTGAGCATTGCAGTTGCAAAGAGGATATAAATTATGGCATATAAGACACAAGACATGTATGATCAGTGGTGGTATACAGAGGGCTATATCACACCTTTCACAGTATTTCACCAATGCTAATAAGTATGTATTTGCATCTGTTTCCATTTACGAAAGCTCTTAAGGATACACTTGAGCTTAAGCTGAAGTTTACTTGCTGGCTTGCTGAGACTTCCTTGATTACATAAAAATAATTTTCAGTATAAGATAGGAAGCATGGAACAATGTTTTATTTCATTAACAGGTGAATTTACAAACCACGTTCTGAGGAGAAATATTTTTTAGAATTTGTTCTAGTGTATTTTCACAGAAAATGTCTGCTATGTTAGGATAGAAATCAAAGTAGAATTCCCACATCCTTCAGAGAAACAGCCCTAGATAGAAATAGATACTGAGCAACAGGGAACCATGTGAAATTTGCAAAATAAAACCCTTGTGCTGCTCCATTTTGAATTCCCCTCAGCTTTGCTGAAAGTCTTGGGTTCCATGCTCGCCTAGGCAAGCAACTGTCTGCAAGTAGTGACATGTAAACACAGCTCTGTAACATTACAGGGACTTGGCGTCCTGGAAAGGAATGCACAGGCAAAATCCTCAAACTTCCTTGGGGGCCACAGACTGGAGGATGGAGGGGGACTGGGGAATATTTGCTGACATCCCTTTTCTCAGGGACCATTTTACTGGTGAATAAATACTTGAAAAAAATTTTCCAAAGGGAAAATACTGGTTCTACATGTCTTCTGATAAATAATGAATACTACAAGAACATCACAAAGACCTTTCTAATCCTCCTGCAGATCCAGTTGAGCAACCCCAGTGACTGGTGGAGTTTCACAGACCATGGTTCTGATTTCATGATCCAAAAGACAATGTTTCAAGAGCACTCCTGCATTTCCATAGCATCCTGGAGGTTTTGGACTGGCAGATACGAACAGCTCTAGTCCACACACTGAAAGGAAATAGTAGCTGGAATGCCGAGGGTATCACCAATCCACAGGGATGGTGGTGTCATAATACACATGAGCATCAGTCTGGCCCAAAACAGAGAGGCCATGGCATGAGCATTGTCACCATACTGTTTTCTCCTGTTCTCCAGTCGATTTAGGACTGGATCTTGGGATCAATGCACATAGGGAAAATAGTCGGGGGGGTGGGGTCAGAAAGGGATAATTCTCAGGGTAGGAAAACAGATTTTTTTTGTCTCTGAGAAGGGCAAAAAAAAGACCATGTCTAGGCAAAGTGTCCTTCTGCTACCTGTCTATGTCCCTTTGTTGGACAACTGTCAGCATGTCAGATGAAGGGAAAAAATACACTGAGAATACACTTGGGAAGCAGCATAGGTAGAAAATTTCTTTCTGACCATTTCAGGTCATGAGCCAAGAGACCTGGGGCTCAGTTTGAACACTCTGTTAATGTACAGCTGCCAATATTATCAGCTTTCTGAGGCAATGCAGGGAATCTGGCTCTTCCCGCGGGCCAGGAATGAAACAGAAACATCTATGTATACGTACACCCCGTGGGGAACACTATGACGAATCAAATGAATCCCAGACACTGAGATTGAAAAAATATTAAAGAGTACAAGCACACTGAGCCTACTAGCTCTCTTGGTAAAGCTGCTATAATGTTAAATTGCCTCACATCCCTCAAATTGTTTTTTGCTGCAAGACTGAAATTGTCTGGCTTTCAGCTATATTTTGCTGGGCTGCATACAGCTTTGTTAGCAAGGTGGAAAAAGATCCCATCTCTGCAAACCTTTCAGTATGCGAGTGCAGGCACCTAGCTGTGCCTTCACAGTCTCTCTGTTAAGCTGGTTGAGTTCTTTAATCCTCACATTTAAAAGGTTCGTTTCCTGCTTGGGACATTTTTGTGTCTCTCTTTTGAACTCTTGTTTGTATTTGTATGTCCTTATTCATTCCTAGTGTAGACCAGCTGCTTCCTATTCTGTGCACACCAAACCACTTTTCACTTTTCTGCAGTGCTCCTTGGGAGTATGCTGGTGTTTAAGGATCATGTTATTCGGAACAGAGTCTGGGCAGGATGCTGATGAGACGAGTATCTTTTCTTCCATCCCATACATATAGAAGCAAGGGTTTCCAGACAGGAATCTGAGGAAGTGCTTGTGCTTTCCTTGTGAACAAAGTTGAGGTATGGCAGAGGAAAAGTTTTCTGATGAGTCAAACAGGAAGATATGGCTCAGTCAGCCATAGTGAGAAGATGTGAGAATGGTGACAGGCAGGCAGGTCTATGGCTGCAAGGATCGAGGTGGGAGGTGAGCATCCCAGAAACCCAGAACTCCTAAGGTGCTCTTCCCAACCAACATAAAAATTAGAAAGCTGTGATTTCAACATTCAGCCAGTGAACTGTACTGCACCACCTCCAGCACAGTCCTGGATATGGTCCTCTTTTTTTCTTTTTTTTTAGAATCTGAAAGGCCTTCCTAGCTCTTTTTGACCCAATTACATTCAGATATCACACTGAAGTGGTGATGTGTTATCTCTCAGTTTACTGTCACAACTTTCTAAAGCAGTAGCAGCCTCCTTCCTAGATAATTCTAGTCATAATGCCGACTGTTAAATTAAAATTTTCAGTGGAATATAAGCATTTAACTAGAGAATACATTACCCTGAAGCAGTAGATTGTATTCCTCATTATTTACTGTTCCACCAAACTTTGTGTCATTTGCAAGGTTATCAGCAAATATTTTATGTCAACCTTTAGCTTTCATATCTGCTGTATTTTATAGTACAATGCAATTATGAGGCAATATTCTGTTGTGGGCTGTATGAAAACATTTGTTTTGATTACTTAAAATAAAATGCTCAAATTTTTACAAATAATGCAAAAGAAAGGACAAATAATACCATAAAAATATGAAACCTGAAATCTGCTTCAAACTGCGGCAAATCAGTTCTGCACTGCTGTAAAAGACAAAAGCTATGCAATTCTCTTTTGGCTCATAACCTCCTCAAGAAACGGGAGAATATAGCTCTTGAGTGTCTTTCTGCCCTTCAGATCAGCAAGTGCGGGGCTCTTACAGATCAGCTGAGGGCAAAGTCCAGGACTGCTTTGCCACAAGGACTCATTAGAACAGGTAGTGGTTAGTCTGAGTGCTTCTGCCACTCAGCATGTGGCATGAACCAGCTCCTTCTAACTTTCCTGAGAAAGGCTCAAAGCCCATAAGCACCAAGAAATGACTCAGCAGCACACACTCTAATGATCATTCTTAAAGAGAAGTTATTATTTTCATGCAAAAGAAAGTGCAGACAACTCAGAAATGCTGCAGCGCTTTCAGAGAGGCCTGTGTCTAGTTGTTCTGTGCTCCACAGACTTTGATTAAGTGGTGTTTGGGATGCTGTTATGATCATAATTCCAGATGCATTGTGACAGCAAGCAGCATTCCATATGAAAGTAACCGAGGTTACCAGGTTGCTTTGCATCTATGAGTGTTCTGTTAGCTGAAATACAGCAGTTTTCTCATTCTGATGCTGAATAGCTCTCCTTCAATATGTCCAAACCGTAGCCTTTCAAAACCTCCACATATTTTATGCCAGGATTTGTCTACAATCCAGAACTTTTCTTACTTCCTGTTTTATTATTAATAACTGCTTAAAAGTTATGCACGATCAGTTAAGCTGTCAAAGGACAAACCTACTTAAGAGCCATTGTATTGCTGCCTCAGTTTCTTGGGATTTTCAAGGATGTCAGTTGCATCGATAAGCAAGCTAGAGAACTATTTTGATTTATGAAGTGTTGGGTTGTTTTTTTAAAATATATTTTACTTTTTGAAATACGCCTGGACTATGTAGAATTTTAAATAATTCAGCCACTGCTGTGTTGAAAATTAATGATTAAACATACAGATACATAAGAAAGGCTGTATCTAGGCTGTTGATCAGTTAGCTCGACAGCTTACTATACTGAATAACCAGTGCTATTCCCCTGGCGTTATCCTCTAGTGCAGTTTAAAGTGTGCTATATATCCTTTAAGATATTATTTATACAATGTTAAGCAATAACCTCTGGCTATACTGAACTGTTATGAAACTGAATGGGAACCGGAGCGGATGTTATTTATTTCTAAAGGTAAAGTGCACAATTAGAGTTAAGTTAAGTTGCCTATCACTTGGGTGCCATTATCAAAACAGTTTATTTGGTTATGCTGCATTAAAGATGTGCTTTATATGTTGAAAACACATTTTTCCCTGCAAGCCTGAATTTCTAACACAAAAATTATTCTGCTGCCCATTACCCTGATTGAGATGACTATGTAACTCTTCCCTAGAAATCTTTTATTATAAGACCTTGTACTTACATAGGGTCAGATTTCCGTATCTGTGGGGAAGCCCCATGGCTCTGTTTGTCAAAAGCTTTCTTGATGTGGATGCAGTAGCAAGAATTAGTCCTTCCTAGAGGGCCACATTTGCAGATGGAATTGAGGGCCCTGGTTGCACAACTGTCAGCCATGTGCTTGTTCCTCTTGCTGCTCTAAAAGGACTCCTGGCATGATTAAGGATTAATCAACAGAATAAAACTTTGCTGGGTAAGGTGCCAATTCTGGAATGTGATTAATTCATTGCTTGTAAAAACATGCTGGGATTTTCAATATTACACAATATAGTGATAAATAAACAAGGCTGATGTGGCTCTGAGGTTGGTTGAGGATTAATCATGAATTCCAGTTTTTGAATTAGAACTGGCAGGCTGTGCAAGAGTTTCAAATCTAGTGCAATGGATCTCCTGGGAGCTATTTCAACTTTTCTAGTTATGCGGCAGCACTGATGTTGATTGTATAAGAATCCAACAGATTTAGGAGGAAAAGAACTGGGAGGACAGGTATAGTAAATCAGAAAGTTATCCCATGTTCCATAAAACATTCGGGAACTTCTGGTCTATGAAAATTTAACCTTTAGTCAGCTAATGATTATACTACTTATCTTCTTTGAAGTAAAAAAACCCACCTACAAATAAGAAATAAAAGCTATTAAAAACATTAGTCCACTCTTCTAACTGTCATGAATCTCATCACTTCTTGACCATATACTAATTTTTATTTGTATAGCTTTTTTTCTTGTATTTATCTTCTCTTGAGAATGACTGTGTTTCCCCAACTGAATCTATTCCCACCTGAAATCAACACGTATTCATTGATAATAGTTTGGGCTTCTCATTTAAAATTACTTCAATTTTCTGAAGAGGTGATCTGCTTTGAAATGCATGTGGTCATTAAAGTTTGGTTACTGAGGAAGTGTCACGGTTTCACTCTGCTTGCTGAATCACTAGAGGGAGCTCCGGGTGCATGGGAAGGAAAGGCTTTGTTCTCAAACATTATACAGAACTCAAGAAAACAGGAAAAATACCTCTCCCAATAGACAATGATTGCTAAATGTCTAAACGAGGGGAAAAAAAAGTCTCTTTTTCTTCTTAATTAGAGTATTTTATATGCATTTGTTTGCCAATAATACAAGCCTCACAAGGTAATAACAACAAGCATTTCAAGGCTGGTAACAAATAGTGTCCAGTTAAAACCTTTCCAAATAGGAAGCTTGAAAAATGCGTAATACTAATGCCTGTGAGCCTTTTTAAGCAATAACAATCAAGATGCGTGGCTTTTTCAAGTGGCTGGTTTGTCAGAGCTGATGAGACAGATATCCAGTAAGTTGGATCTAAACCTTTCCTCTGATGGAATACAATGACTCTAAACCGGCATAATATCTCTCTAAGTCCACTGATCTGCTGTCTGATATTCATGTATTACAATGGCTCTTAAAGTCCTAAGAGAATGATGATTTTTGATAGGCATAGGGACATTCATTTAAGCAAAACTGAAAGTGGAGGAAGTACAAAATACACTGAGCACCATCAGTGTTTATTTTTTGCAAAATTGCTTCCAAGGTCCAGAAATTAAGAAGGCATTTTGGTCTGGCCCATATTTGAAATATTTTTTATTTATTTTCTGTTTTTTTAAGAAAATGCTTTATCTTTATATATAGACATGAGAAGCCGTCAAATAGTTTAATATCTATTAATATGCAGCATTGGTATCTCTGTCACACAAATGAAGAAGTTGACTAATGTTAAGAGAGGATGAAATTCTTACAGTTCAGTGTTTCCATACTTCTATGCAAGGCCTTCTGTGTTTGCATTTTAAGCACAGACTGTATTGTCACATATACTGAATCCATGGATGTCTTGGGGAAACAGACTCTGACATTGCCCGTGTCAGCAGCTGCTCATTGCAGTGCTGGGGTATAGTACGTTTCTGAGACAAAGAGACTTTATTAATAGTCTTAGGACACAGTTATGTTCATAGCCAGAGGATTTACCACATCTAATTGTTTAAAGAAGACATGCTGATATGTCTTAACATTTGTACGACACATTTCTTTATACCAAGCTATTCTAGCCCAGTTTGGAGAAAAGCTCAGTTTACTCACTGAAGCTGCAAATACAGATAGATGTTCTTATTTTGTTCCTCAAAATAATATCAATTAAGTCCGTGGAAGAGCCATAAATACACACACATAAGCATAAACAGTGTTAGGATTGAGCTTATCTTTTGAGCTAAGTAGTGGTCATCAGGGTCATTTCATTCTCAATTAGTCAAACAACGGATAAAAACAGCCTCTTAGTATCAGCTATATGTATCTGCTTTCCTAGTACAGTGGGATTTTCTTATATGTTAGTCTTCTCTGGACATTTGTTCCCACAGAAAAAGTAATCTTTAACATATGTATCTTGGAAATACTACATTTTACATTATGCTCTTACATGCATACCAAGAAATAACATACTGTGTCTTCAGGATTTCGGAAATTTTATCAAATATACCTGTTACATTCAAATTACCATTATGTTATGTTTAGGGAAGATTGCAATAAGCTATTATTTCAGCATCACTCAGTGATTTGTCCTGAGTGTGACATTTGTAAACTATTTCATTCAACTCTGCTGTTTCTTCATATTGGAGGCCACAAATGAACAGTGCTGCAGTAAACAGAAAAAAAGCCATCTATTTTCATACAGTGATTTATGATATAGAAATTTATGGCTCATTAGAATAAACTAGACCATCTTAGAATTTATGGAAATGTTTGTCTTTGGCTTCCTCAGTATTTATACAGTATTCACTGATGCTATGAGGGAGGAGAGCAGCTTTATTGTTGATGCTGTTGTTATCTGACGAGCATTGCTATAAAGGTATATGTATTGTGAGGTATGTATCACTGTTGGTTGATGACCATTGTTTAGTGAGTGGCATTGTATGCAGACTGAAGAACTGTTCGATTTTAGAATCCCTCCTTGAACAACTTCCATGTGATGATACAATGTTTAGATCTCACCTTTTGTGAGCTTTGGTTAAAGAAAACATACTTATACTTCAAGGTCATTTTAATCTAATATTATGTTTGGATATGAAAATAGTAGGAAAAGAGAAAAAGGCTTTCTTCTCTTCCCTACTTTCTAAGACTAGAGGTTAAAAAGAAGGGTTTTTTTTTTCCCTCCCTACAGTGTTTTTAATGGAACGGGAGTATGAAACACTGCAAAGCATTTCCTCTAAGAGTTTTGCATACGGGTTTCAGAGGGATCTATTTAAAGCTACTCAACAAGTGTAAACCAGCAGGATCAGGCAGCAGTAGAGAGAACTGGATGAACTAAGTGAGAGAAAACCTCACAAAATCTTCTTTATGTAGCATGAATGTAGGATGAATCTTCTATAATTTTGAATGAGGCCGAAATTCTCTTTTTTTATATGTTGTAGTCCAAATGTTTATCCACAGTAACATAATAAAATACAACTGAAACCCCTTGGGCATATGGCCATATATGTTTTTTGTAACAAGAACAAAATAATAATAAAAAAAAAAGATTGCAATGTGCATATTCCACAACACGAGAGAAGCTCAAAGAAGAATAAAAATCACATTATTCTGTGATGCTCAGTCTCTCAAAAAAAATTGGGTTTTTTTTAGTCCTGATTCTGTTTTTACCACATCTTTCTGAAATGTATATTACAGAGACAGGCGAATTTATACGCTGCTGTTACTTCTCAGATTTTCACTCCCACCTGAAAATAGGACGTTCAACAGTTTAAGCAGTAAATTGTAACACAATTTTATACAGAATTTGTCAGAAAGCATCCATGCCAAGTCCAGCCTCTGTCCCAGCCCAGGTTTTTGGTGTAGGTCATAAAATAATGGGAGGAGGATTCTCAGCTATATAGGCCAAGTCACAATGTACCTCATGATGCTTTCCATTTTCCAAGCACTTTCTAAATGTTAGCAGGTCTTCATGACACCTCGGTGAGGTAGGTGAGGATTAGAAATGTAATTTTACAGGAGGGGAGACTTAACTGGAGAAGTGAATTTTGTGAGCTTATATAGGGAAGCAGTGACAAAACTGCTTTTAGAACTGAGAAGCCCCGTCCCACTAAAACGCAGTGTCTTGGGGTCAAACCCCACAAAACCCAAGCTGTACAATTACTACCATAGAAATGCTAGGAAACAGGGTAATTAACACAGGTGTAGAACACCAAGACATAATGATGCTGTCATTAAGTATATCTTAAGGCCTTGATATACACAAAGTTCAAGAAATTGTAATTATCTCACTAACACTTTTGTGGTCATTTTGATCAATAGCATATCATAAAGTTGATTTGACAACTTGGAGATGTGTTTCATTTTGTCAAAACAAATGTACTGATCTCATGGTTATGTGTGCACTGTGTCTAGACACCAGAACAATTATAAGGAAAATTACATTTACATTTCTATTGCAAACTGTCTTGTTAATCTGTCCAATATTTCCTTGCCTAAGCATTTTGTCCAGCAGTTCTCTTCTTTAAAGAAGGTCATACAAGCTCTTTTCTATGTTACTGTCTGCTGTAGCTATAATATAGGTAATAATAATCATAGTTCATTATAATAATGCAAAAAAATCTCTCCACCCAACACCATTTTTTTTTGTAGTGGATTTAGCTGGCATTTTAGAATATACTGTTTTACTTTTAAACTTGTAACATTTTGTCTGGGAAGTACTCTTTTCTCCTGGTTTTATTTCTAACACAAAAATAATAAACATATTAGGGAGCAAAATTTGCTGAATTCCCCTTCCCTACAAAATCATGTTGACCTTTGTGCTCACTGCTTTTCTAGTACCCACAAGCACTGAAAAAGGTGACTGTTTCCTCCTCCTTTCTACTCCAGCTGTGGATGAGATAAAGAGAGAATTTTGCTTCCCAGCACCAAATGTAATTTCCCACTGTTGGTATGGCATATCATGCTCCTGATTCCAACATGGATATAAAGCTTAATGGCTTGGGGACTGGGTCTTCTAAAAACAGGAAAAGTGCTTTTGAACCTTCTCTGACTGGGGAAGAAATTGAACCCCAGCTATCTGACCTCCTAGAAGGCAATATAGGTCATATCATTATGATGAAATCACCAACACAGTCATCTGGAAGAAGAAAAGAAGGTGTGCAATTGTCATTACCAAAACACATTGTTTAATAACCTAGGCATGGAAAAAGATGTCTTGTCCTGAACACAGCTTTCAAGAAGGTGCTTCACTCAGGCTTCTACATTTGCATACATTCGCAAAATTAACATTTTTTGCTCTAAATTCTTACAGCAAGTAATAATAACTTTTTAAAAAAAAACTTTGTTGGTAATTATGACATGAGAGGCTTCCTGTGAGTGAATAAAAATGAGGAAATGACCACTGAAGAAAATAGGAGAACAGTGGGAAGGGAATGATTCAGCATGACAATGTAAACTACTCAGAAGGTATTTTACCACAGCAAGTTGTTAGCATTGTCAACAGTTCCTTGAAATCACAAGCTGTTTGCTGAATTTCTGAATTGTTTCTACTAGTGTGCATATTTCTATGTAAATGAATGCCATTAAACAAATGCTCCTGCAGTGATGACACAAGTTCTTTTCCACATTATCACAAGTTCTTCCCTTAGGCATACTGTAGGGATAAAAAAATAAAAAGCCATTCAGATTATTCAATGTCCTATTTGCTTCAAAAATGCAGCAAATTTCAAAACCGGTATATGTATCTGTGTGGGTGTTTATCACTCTTCTACAGGGCATGTATCTTTTCCTAATTCTTAGAGAACCTGGGAAAGTGAAAGGCCCACATCTGTGCTAATTCTTGTCAACCTTGTCATGATAGTGCCTTGTGCTTGTTCTGTCATGTAACTTTCAAATCAACCTAAATCTGCAAAAATATGCTTCTGAATATTTCAGGACATTTTAAAAACCATGTTAGAAGTCAATCAGAGCTTAAAATTTCTCTTTAAGATTTTCCTTTGTCATTTTAAACTGAACTGTGCTCATTCAGGAATTCCTGAAATAGAGTACACAAAGGCTAAATAGTTTAGCGTATGCTGGTGACACATTGTAAGTATGTCCTGCTAATGACCCAATACCATTAATCAAATAAAAGAAATGTACCATCTCCAGAGAACTCCTGATTTGGCTTTAGATAGTTGGGCTCGATTTCTGAGGTGCAACATCCTGGCTCTTCCAAACATTTCTCAAACCTAGTAATCACATGATGGAAATGCTCATTTCCAGGGTGGTAGACCTGAGCTTAGAAGAAAGTGAGAGTAGGGGCAAGCAGGAGGAAACAGGCTAACAAAAATGTTTCTGATGTTGATTGTGAATAAATATCATATCAAATAAACAATTAATGATATGGACAGGAGAGAATAGCTTGCCCACATTATCAGCCTGCTTGGCCCATATGGCTTGCTTTCCTCCTTGTTCATGTATTTTCCAAAATAGTGTGTCTGTTACACATTTTTGCCTTGTTTTGAGTCAAACCATCTCAAGAATTTACAAAATATCTTAAGTCGAACCTACATTTTATACTAAAACAAAATTAATGCCAAGAATATTTGTTCCTTCTAACTGAAAGAACAGCTGTGAAATATTTCAGCTTAATCAGAATAAAGCAGAGAAACTTGGGGAACTGTTACACTGTAGTACTCAGCATATTACAGTATTATTTCTGCACAGCCTCTCTTGGCTGTGGTGAATGCAATGGCTACAATGATAATTCAAAGAATAAAATGGAATGGTAGATAATCAAGAATTAGGCAATTTTCACAACATAGCAGAAAATAGGTCGCAAATATAGATTTTTTGTTATATCTGACTGGCATTTGGTGCAAATATTGAAATTGTATAGTAAAAGAGGATTTTAGTCAGCTATATACCTCTGTTTCAATGGACAAATTTTTTAAAGTGATTTTTATAACATGGTAATTGATTATTTTTAGTTATGTGTTGATTTTTTGGCATGTTTACTTTCAGACTGTTTTTAATGGGACAGATTAAGACACGTGGAAGAATGAATAAACACTGTTGTACCTTTCTCCTTTGATTCCTAAATAAAAGCCTATATTTACAGCTTTACAAGATACCTTTGAATTCAGTAGGATTAGAAAAGTTCTGCAGTTCTGCAAAAGGATGTGAAGTGGTCAGTAATAAAAGAAACCAATGTCCAAATGGTATATGAATATATATGGAGTTTTGTTCTTTACAGAAGATCATGCTGTTCTAATCTCCTGCTGTAGAAGTCTTAAGCTTCTACTCAGATCCTTTTACATTACAAAGTTAAATAAAATTTTATAGTTTTTGTTTACCCAGTTGGAGGTATGGTTTTTGCCATCTAGAAAAGATATCAGGTGGTCTTAGAATCTGCTGAGCTCTGATTGACACAGACTGAAATTACACCTTGCCTTACATCTTGCCCACTCCTGGCAAATGGGTGTTTGACTCCTTGTATATACTTTTTATTTCTAGAAAGCACTAAAGACATCAAGCAAGGCATATACCTAACTTTGGTATATTTTAAATGGAAATGAAGAAGCTTGCTTTTTTGTCTTTATGCTATCCTTTCCACCACCTAGTATCCTGACAAAATCAGTAAGGATTTGTTTATTTTATATGTAAATATATATTTACAATTGCATCTAATGGTTTAAACAAAAAATAGTTATCCTCCATTATGTTTGTCCACTAGAGGAGTTTTATAGGCTACTCTTCCTGACTGTCCTGAAGTTTTTAGAGAAGTTTCTCAGCAGGAAGTGTAGAGGTTTGAAAACTCAGTGGAAATGGCAATGATGAATAGCAGTTTCTAGTGAAGATGTAAAGGCCACATGAATAAAAGAAACAGAGGAAGAACTGGAGAAAGAAATAGATCTGCTGCAAGAATGTTAGAATATAATTCTGGCCTTCACTCAGATAATGGTTTGCTGTCTCAATTTTCTTTACATTTGTTCATGATACATTAAGACTGAGCTATTTCTCTTGCAAAGAAAAAGTGTGCTTATGTAATTGTTTCCTTCAAGAATACAGACATGGTTTTACAAAAACTGATGAGCTGAAGTAGATTCTAACTCAAAACACTTTCCTGTTGTTGTAGGAAGTCAGCATTTAAAATTGGAAGTGCAACAAATTATTGTTTGTGCCCTTTCCTTTGTCTCTGTGACTTAAATTCTTGTGCTATTTATTCAGGTGACATGTAGTAAAATTTAGAAAAGCAAGGAAATGTGGAGATTAAAAAAGGACTACCTAGATAATTCTTTTCCTTCATTTTAGTTTACATTACTTGCACAGTTCATTCCTGATTTTGGCTTCACAACAAGTGAAATGTTCCCCTTATAAGACCAAGAATCAGAGGCATTGTTACTTGAATTTGCCCCTAGATTTAATTTTAACAAAAAGAGAGATTTAATTGAATCTACCAGTTGCAGGAAAGCTTTTGCAGTTCAAAAGACCCGAACTGTCCCATGTTGGTAGACAAAGACTCTCTTGCAGTCTTTGAATCCTTAATGATGCAACATCAAGAATATGATTTTAAAAGGCAATTACTTTAAATCACATTGAACTAAAAATAAATTGATTTTTGCTTTCCACTGCCTCAGTTGTAGAAAATGCAAATCAATATTAAACAAAAAGTAAAAACAAAACAAAACTATTTTTCACTGTCTTTAAAAATAAATGATAGCAGATATATAAATTGGTTTATAAATTATTTAATCTAAATAGCAGAAATTTTGGGTAATAAAGGTGAGGAAATGGTTCTTGCCAATGCTTGTTGATCCAGAAAAACATTACCAAGGTTAATTGGCTAGTGCTTTTTCTGAAGACTTTTAGTCTTGTTTAAACATACTGCATAAAATGTGCCTCTTGAAGCTACTGTTGCCTGCTGATAAAGTGTCATTTTCCATCTTACACTGAGCATGTGTCTAGTTCAGCCTTCATTTGTTGTGCTTAGTTATATAAATGTTATAAAGACATTTTTTGTACACTAATTTCAATTCTTCCTTTTCAGTAATTACATAGAGGTTGACTAATTCTTCACTGCCATGATGCTTTTGGTATAAATAGGTACAAAATGTGGCGGTCTAATACTTTGATGGTACTGAGTTTTAGGCATCTTGAGTGGAAAGAACAATTTTGATAAAATGTTAGAAATAACTGCATAACCTGCATTGTTAGCAAATATAAACAAATTAAGCTTTGTTTTAAATTTTAAAACCAGCCTAACTTACCAGTCTTCTAGGAAGTCTAAACACAGTGGTCTGTAATTCCCTAAATTCCACTCTAACACCTGACCTTTAATTTCCTAAATTCCTCTAATTCTTTAAAAGGCATCTCCTAAATTTCCTAAATCCCTATATAGCTATGTCTACACACATATTCAGTTGCACCACAGGACATTCATAAGAAAGACACTACTCAGGAGGACAGAGGGTCTTTCTCTTCCCTTAATCAGTCTCTTGAGTCTGAAGGAGTATCCTGTAAGGCTTGATCTATGAATGGTTCCTTGGACTTTCATTACGTGGAGAACCAAGGACATCTTGAAGGTTAATTTCCAGTTTCCTCAAGACTGTGATATGCCAAGACAATTTGAATTTTGATCTTGTTTATAAATGTTAAGATATTATTTCTTTTTATTGAGCAAATACACACTCAGTTCAAATAGTTAACCTGAAACACCCCTGAGGAAATAAAGTTCCCTCAAGAAAATCCATTCAGAATTGAAGGTATCAAATGTGGGGTACTGTTTTGATACTTCTCCCATGTCCTTTTCTACTTCCTCACAAATAATTATTTTTTTTACTGCACTAGGAAAACAAATGCACACACAATAATTAGAGAGAAAGATCTATGAACTTTAAATTGGAAAGGAAAGTCTTGAAGCTAGAAAGTCAGAGCAACGGTATTTATGACAGTGTGTGTATCACTAAAACGATGAAACAGGAAACTTTTTTGAAAGCTATGGATAATTGCAACTGACTCTTTTGATAAATACTATCCGATTTTTTTTTTCAGTTACTGAGCCATTCACTGGCCTAGGAGATATCTTAGGAATAATAATAATAATAATGTCTTCTAATACTATGTATGCATTTCACATCTCTATGAAAATGGAGACAAGTAAAATTCTTCCTAGGTTTATAAAAGCACCTATAAATCGTTGGTCTCCCAGGGAATTTTCCAACTGCTCATATAGCCTGAAGCTCCCTCTGCTCCCCTTCTGGGCCAGGGATCCATTATTCCTGACTGTCTGTGAAACAGTAGATAAGGTCCTTCTCTTGAGGGAAGGAGGTGCAGGTTCAGTGCCTCTTGCATGGAGGAGAATCTAAGCTCTAGTTTTCTGCTTTGAGGATAGAAACTTTCAGTTTCATAATACATATTTATGAGGTTTTCATTTTGGAAAAGCAGATACATATATATATATGTATATGTGTATATGTACCTCTATGTATATCCTTAGGTACCTACCTACACTTTTCTCCTATAGCAAATGTTTGGAGAAATGAGGCTGGTGCTGATTCATCTTTCATATTTCCCTTTCATCCTAAGATATTAAAAGGATTTTACAAGATATGTATAAATGTAAATACGTACATTGAGTGCTAGACAGAACACCTTGCAGGCTTCTTTTTTCTTTCTGGAAGAGCTGTGGGGAGTTCTGACCCAGCATTCTTTGGAGCTTCTGTGGCCTCCTGTTCCTCTCCTTGACACATCTTTCTCTGATAAATGTGAATTTTCTTTTAGTGATCTGATAATTCTATTTGCAAGTTGGAACCTTGATTTTAGGACTATATTATAAAAAATATCCAGATTAAACCTGTTTCTCTTTTACAGATTTTTGAAGTAAAAAAATTACTGAGTGCCTGAAAACAATCAGCAACTCGCTGGCCCATGTCCATGAGGTTTGACATAGCGACTCTATGAGGAGTCCTCTGAGTTTGATGGATTACACTTTTACTAAGAAGATGAAAATACATCTGTGTTTGGTACATACCTTTGAAGAAATTATGAGACCATGCAATAATATTTTTTTGCTGACAAAGCATTAAAGAATTCAGGTTCTATAGAATGAATATTGAGCTACTGAATGAATCATTAGTATAACGTGGGCATTTTCACTGGCCTAGAGGTGGATTGTCAAATGATTTACCTGCAAAAAAGACAGCTCACTCATTTCATTGCTTAAGAACTTTGCTTGTAGATCAAATATATTGAGTTTAGCAATTGTAATTATCAGACAGTTTACCTTTGCCTGGAAAGTACCAGCATCCTACTTACAACATTTATATTAGTTTCTTTTAAAACTACTTCTGATAACTGTGTTTAATATCTAATTTTCTCATAATTGCAGTATACATTCAGAAATGTAAAATATACAACAATAGAAGTTCTACTTTGAAAATGGTGAGAATTATGAAGTAATAGGAACAAATAGAAGTGATATATATTTTTAATTTGCTCATTGAAATTGAGGGTATGAAGGTCATGAGATTATTTTTTTTCTGAGTGATAATTCAGATCACAGCTCTGAAGGGGTTGGAAGCCTCAGCCTTAAATTATGATATTTTAAAGAATAAGAGGCAGGGGTTAGTCTCAAACTAAAAAAAATCACAGCAAACTTTGCTAAAAGTATTCCATCAAACCCACATGTAGTTGACGCCAAATTAAATGAAGTCATAAGAGTCTTTGTTTGGCTGCTCTTCACCTTCTTGGCACCATATTTCCATGTGTTGTCAAGACATGGTATTCTCACCTTCTTTTAAAGCTTCTTCACCTATGGATTAACCCAAAACAAGCAACCACGCTATCAGCAGATTCAGGTCGTAATTTTGTTCTTCAGTATGCTTCTCCTCCCCCCCCCTCCCGGATTTGTTTATGACAAAAAATGCTAAGAGCCACATGATCAAAGGAAAAAAGACACAGTTTCTGTGCTGATGCCACTAGTAGCATAATACAAAAAGATAAATTCACAGTGGGAATGACCATAAGGACAAGAAAATGGTGTTGATATAGTTGTCAAATATAGATCATATATTTTGCCTCTTTGTTGCCTGTTCCTTCATAATAAGGAGATAAAGAAAGAGAATTGTTGGGAGAAAGTTGTTTTATGAACTTGCTTACTTATTTTTTCCCTGGTACTGCAGTTATAATGATGATAACTGTCACCTAACAGCAACTAATGTTGGCTCCACAGTCATGCACAGTTATATGAGCTTGTGTTAGGGTTTCTGCTCTTTTAATGTAATTTAATATTGCTCATGATCTGGCAAAAATAACACTAAGTTACCGGCTGGGATTGTGACTAAATTTTTCATTATTGAATATAAAAATTTAATACTATAGTTCATACTCATAAAAAAATGTGCTTTCATGTTTTGGAGGCTAAAGACCATAGCTGTTTACATTAATGTCATATAATTTTTATAATCCATAAATTAGGAAGCTTATCTGAACATCTAGGCCAAAGGCTACTCATTCTTCCAGTGGGATGCAATCCTTTTTGCATTCCTTTGACATGTCCACTTGGATTCAGAATTTAGGCAGCCTACATTGCTTTCTGGAGGTGCACAGTTATTTCCATTTATTACAGGGAGAACTTAAAAGGATTAATTGATTAATTTTATATATTTTTTTTTTTTGCATAAAGCATTAACTTACATGAATTTGAATTTTAATCATACACTACAAGTTTATTCTCTTCTCTATTTTCTCTGGTTTATTTGACAACAATCTAGTTTTTGGTGGGATGTTGGACATTGTCTGTGTGGATGCCTTAAAGAGTAAACCCTTCAAGACTGAATGTTTTTCTCTAATACAATGATCATCTTTCACATTGTGAATGAATCTGTCTTCAAGCAAGAATGAAAATATGCACCATCAGCTGCAGACAATTATAAATCTCCTACAAGAGGCGATTATGCAAAACACTAGTTAGACTAAGAAAACACCTACCCTGTCCATCTTATTTCAGATCTTCAGGTGGATCATCAAGTATAGGCAAAGGCTAATGAATCATGCTGTCAGGCAACATTTGCAGATACATAAAAAAAATGATGAAAACCAAAAATATTTTATCCTTATATTTTTCATCATAAACACACTTTCCAAAGTAGAATGGGTACTATCTTACTTCTACAGAAGAGCCTCAAAGTAAAAATACTATGGATATGTTTGGGAAGAGAATTGTGCTCTGAGTCAGGATAACCCTTTGGTACTCTTCCCATCTAGAGTTCAAGATGGAAATTAAAGCTGCTTTCCTGACAGAACTAGAGTTAGTTTCTTTCTTCATGTGACAAGCTTTATTAGTGGAAAGCAGTGCAGTTTTCACCTTCTTGTGCCAGGAGGAGTGATTCTACCACATAGAGGAAGTAATATCACTTTCTCTAGACAGCTCATAAGCTGCCCTGTTTGGAACATTTTGGGGTGATGCTCATGTTCAAATAACAGCAAAGAGAGACAGGTGTGGTTATGGTAATGTTTGTTTCTTTCTCATTTATTTTGTGTTACAAAGGCAATCCTCTAGGACTTTTCAGAGAGATGATGCATTTAAATGCCTATTCTGATGGTTTAAAATTTCTGTTTGATCCACAACAACAAGAGATCTTAAGTCAACAGGAAAAAATGCAATCTGCAACAAATTTACAGAAATAAGATAGAGAAGCTTGTGTCATTCTAGGAGAAAACTGAGAAAGCTTTCTATTAATATAATTTAGATCAATGAGGCATGACAGTTGTATGAAGACTTGCAGATAACATTATTTTATGTTAGAAATACAGGTCCACTGACAAATTTTTATCAATCTTAATTTTTACATGAGTAACAACAGCTTTGTAAGTCTTATGTGAATGCAGCATGTTTATTACCATGGATAGTAATTTTTAATAATTGTCAAAAGCATACAGAGGATATGAAACAAGCAAAAATACAGGAATTGTCATTTTGATGCAGAAGAATGATTTCTCCAGGATAACAGCCTGTCTCTTGCAGAGAGCAGAACAACGTGCTTCAAAAGGATGTACACACAACCCTAAAGTGGATCGCCATTTAATACTCTAAATTATTCTATCTGATGCTCTCAGAAAGTTCGGATTATTCCTAAAGCACAGTCTTCAACATTTTTCCTGATATAATTATGGATGTTTTCAATGTATCACATATATTTATATGCATAACTGTGTGTATGAAATCTTTTAAATTTTTTCTATCCTTGGACACCCTTTCAAGACTCTCAGCTGTTTTACAGCATAAAGTACACTTTCTCTTATTCATTTACTTTTATTACTTTGCTGTATTTTTTTTTATTTTCATGTTTGTCTGTTTTATAAAAGAAGTTTATTAAGGGCATTTACCTTCTCTAGATTTTATTCATTCTATATTTGTTATGTTCTTGTTTAGTCAATCACAATCAAAACTTAGAGTAAAATACACAACAGTCATGGGGCAACTTCTAAGTTAACTGTCTATATATAGCTGTCAGCTGCTTTGACTGCTTTTCAAAAATAAGGCAGTTTTGATTTTGAGATCATGCCATTCTTAGGTATGCTGAGCCTTGTGTATATGGTATACCCACTGGACTTGAGAGTACTCTGGCACGTGCACCCTTCATTTTCCTAATGAAACTGAGCTACATGCAATTAAGGATACAGGAGTTACAAGAGCAGAAGAGCAGATAAGACAACTATCGTTACATTCAGTGTTTGAGACTATCAACTAGGAATGTGGAAGACCTGTATTTCCGATCTGTGATCCCATAAACATTTCTGGAATTTTGTCGTTACTGCAGTGAAGATCTACTGTAAAATTCTCAAACTCCAAAACTCACTTATCCCTTCCTTTGCCTGAGAACATAGCTTCCCCCTGCCTAAGCATTTTTGGCTACTTAGAGCAGTCTTGGAGAGTGACCCATCTGCTGTGAGGAAGCTCCAAGTCCCCTCAGATCACAGATACACATCTTACATCAGTTTTGCATAGGCTATAATACAAAATGTAGGGAATCATAGAACAGCCCAGGTTGGAAGGGACCTCAATAGATTACTTGTTTCAACCTTCTGTTGGAAGGGGATGCGAAATGAGATTATCTAGTGCCCTATGTAATTGCATCTTGAAACCTATAGTGTTGAGAACTCTACCACATCCCCGGGAAGATTGTTCTATTGAATGATGACTATTCTCACTGTAGAACATTTACCAGCTGCAGGACCTTGCGCTTGTCTTTGTTCAGCTTCATGCAGTTCATACAGTTCTTGCCCACTCTTTGAGCCTGTCCAGGTCTCTAAACTGGCTTTCCCTTCTGACATGTCAACATCACTACCAGTTTAGAGTCATCTGCAGGCTTACTGGAGGGTGTTATGAATCCCATTATGCAGATCATTAATGAAGACGATGGATAGTGTGGGGCCCTGTATCAGTCCCTGGGGGACACCACTTCTGACAGACTGCTAACCTGGGAAGACAACAGTGATCACCACCTTCTCAGTGTAGCCAGTTAACTGGTTTCCTACCCATCTCGCAGACCACCCATCCAGTCTGTAAATTGCTACTTTGTCCAGGAGAAGCTTTTCGGAAATGGCATCAAACACTTTGCTGAATTTCAAGTAAATATCCACTACTCTTTTGATATTGACAGAAGATGCTATTTTGCTGTAAAAGGTGATCATGTTAGTGAGGCATGATTTGTCTTTGGTAAACCTGTGCTGGCTTTTCCCAAACACTTGCTTCATTTGGCTTCTAATAGTTTCTGGAAGGACTTTTTCCATTGCTTTCTCAAGGACTGAAGTAAGAGAAGGACAGACATTACCACCACCATCAACTTTTTTTTTTTCTTTTCTTTTCTTTCTGATTTTTTTTTTTTTTTAAATAAAAANTGAACTCTACTGCATTATACAGATCTGCTCAAAAGAGAGTTGCCAGAACAGAACCCTGTTGGATGAACTAGATATTTCCTCCAGTATGGTCTTTTAACACTCAATTCATCAGTAAATATCTAGACTCTAAGTTATTCATTGGAGATCTTCAGTTTCTCTTTCTCTCTCATTCAGCTAGACTGGGAATGTTTATGATTGCAAAGGAAGGCCCTCAAGACTAGATACCTAAAATGTACATGTTTTTCACAGGGTCTTTACATTTATTCATCTTTTTCTCCTATTTTATTATGGTTTTGTTGAGAAGACATTACCTGAACTAAATATAATATTCCAGAAAAAATGCTGTTATTCACCTACATTACTATGTACTCATATTTTGAGGATATTTTACCTTGCTCTACATACCACTTAATATATCTTTCTTTATCAAGTTGAGCTAAAGATTGACTTTTTCACTGAACTATTGACAGTCATGACAGTGTTCTCTTTCTGTATGCCTGCAGTTACATGAGAACCCTATAGCATGTATGAACTCCATATTTTATCCCCTTTCAGTGTGCATTACCTTGCATTTGTGAGTCATTGAAGCCCAGCTGGCAAACTTTTCTGGGTTGTCACGCTGTTAAATAACATGAGCTAAATGCATACACAAAAGACCAGAGCTTTGAAACTCAAAAGGTTTTTCTCTTCAGTTTCTATTTGTTTGGAAGTGGGGATGTTGTGGCTCTGGACCTCATATGTGTGAATAATGACCAAATTCTTGCTTTCGATGCACATAATCAGAGGGTGAATAATTAATACTTTATAAAGCATTACAAATATTAGCTCTTTGTCAGGGATGTTTTTAAAATGGTTGCAATGGATGCTACATCTCGTACTCTGTAAGTTCACAAAGCCCTGATCATCTTGCTGGATTTCATTCTGTTTACAGGTCTCTGTGCCCTGCTTGGCAATGGACGCACTGAGGAACTATTTTTTTCCATTAAAACACAGAAACAAATAGTTTAAACTTTCTTTCACCTATATGTGTAAAAAGACCACCTCGCACCTGGGACCTAACATCAGCAAAACATTCTTGACCTTGCTTTAATCTAGTCTGGGACGTTTCAGCTCTTTCACCTGGCATGAAAATATCAGGTTAGCAATTCTCAGATTTATTCTCAGTGTCAGGTTTCATGCATTTACACAATAAGAGGTATATTTGGGCAGGTATTCCAACTGTAGAACTTCTGTCTTTCCCATCCATTCTAGAAGTGTGCTGGCAGGAGAAGGACTGGGCTAGAACCAGAGCTCTCTGCCTGACCCACTGTCTGTGCAGTGGCCGTTTTCGGGTAGCCATGAAAATCAAGGTTTGGGATGATGGTTTAGATGCTTTGCTTCTCCATATGTTGTCCTTGAAGCCTTGAACTCCTTTGAAACCTTAGATACAGGACGGCTCTATTCAGGGGAATTCCCTGGAATGTCTTTCTCATTGCAGATTCCCCTGTGTTCAGTTGGCATAAGGACTTCCTGAGTGAGATATTATTGGCTCTAATCATGCAATCATTTTCTAGAAAATCATGTTATTTCTAGCACATTAATAAATCACGGTACCTCCCAGAAGATTTATCTCCATCAAATGGACTTTTATTGCATACATATTAATCTATTATTTTTTGAAGGTCTGTTGTCGTTTTTTTCTTTTAAAAATATGGAGGAGATTTTGCATGACTTAATCGCTCTTCTGAAGACATACTAGAGAGTTTTATGAGTTATGCTTTAAAACATATCAAATCATTTAAGTGGTTGTGATTAAGTGTTTAAATTCAAGGTATAATGCCATAGAAGTGATGATGATTTTAGCCTCCTCTTGGACTAGTTAGGAGGATTTTAGGCTTTCTTTGTGAATTAATGAATCTATCAATTTTATCCTCCCTGAAGCAATAGTTGATCTTTACAGCATAACCTGCCTAGCACCTTGGAACCACTAGAAAATTCAATTGATCTTGGGAGAGAAAAAAAAATCGCCTTCCTTTATTCTAATTCCTCCCAACACTCACTTTAATTTTCACCCAAGGGCAGACCATTTTTATTTAATTCCACTTGTCTTTTCTAATAAATGGACACGTTAACAATGTCCACTAATAGAGATGATAATTTTTCTATTTTAATCTTGAAAGTTTCTTGCCAATTCGTGATTCAATCAGAGATACACTTAAATAGGCCATACAGTAATTTCTTTGGAAGCCTGGTAGTTTCTTTTTACCTCAAAGCAATAAATATTTTGTATACATGGTAAACAACAAACACAAAGAAGTCAAGGTGAAACACAAAATTTAATGTTATAATTCCTAATAAAAATGGTGATAGGTTTTACTCTTATTCTAAATAGTTTTAAATAGTACTCAATACTAATATTTTTCTTCCCGTCACTGGCTCTTGGTGACAATGGAGACATATCAGCAAGTAATGCACCTTTATAGGAATGGATTAAAGCTGGTACTGCTGACATCTTTACATTTAGAGGTTGTATATTTCAGAAGCTTTGCTTTGCATGGAGTTGTCTCCTTACACTGACTGCATGATGTTACTGTATATGTGTTGTTAAAGGTGCTCGAAGGAAAGCTGTCTACAAACATTTGTCTTTTGGAGAATGGGTTGCTCAGCTGGGAAGTACCGTGAGGATGGTCACGCATCATTTTTATCAGCCCCATAGCTTATATCAAAGTCACATGGAGAAGCATTTTTATTTTTGTTTCTGCCTATTCTGTTGATCTTTGCTTATTGGTGACCTCCTGGTGCCTGTTACCCAAACTTCCACTGGCTGTTTAGTATGAGTAAAATGGTATGTTCTCAGTCTTTTGAGGCAGATACTCTGGGAAGAAAGGTTTGACTCCTGCCTCCTGAAAAAAAAATATGCGTTTTGAGAAACTTCAGTGCTGTGACAGCTTTACCTCTGGTAAGCCGCAGCTTCTGCGCCCAGAAGATCAGCTAAGGCTGGTGGGACAGCATCACACTTGGGAAAAGGAACAGCCATCAACGGGCAATGAATTTTTGGAAGTGGAGAGTCAGCAAGGACCTCTGTTACCACTGACACCATGACTTGCTAGGCAAAATTGCAGTACCTCATAACAGACATAAACCAGAAAGTAGCTAATGGCTTCTAGAACCTCCTGACTTACCAGTGGCTAACCATTCCAGGGTGTGCAAAGTTGTGACTGAGGTTTCAAAGAATATCCACTGTACCCTCACTTTTGGTTAGTAGAGGGAGCAGATACTGAAAAGCACATCTGGACATTCATTCTCTGTGACTTCCACGGTGGAGGCTCCTGTGGGATGAAAACTCCAGCCAATAACAGTATCATGTGGTTTGGAAGATGGTGGGAAGATGTAAAAGGGGGTTTGCTTGATCTCTGCTTGGCTGGATGGAAGAAGTGACAAACATAACGCTGTCTGTGTCAGCAGCTACTGAGGCTCCAGTGTTACCTTCCCTCAGTGGTCGTTTAATCTATGATCTTTAGTTGAGCACAAAAAGACGGTGTAAACAGGATAATACACACCTTGTAAGCACAAAGCAGTTAGCAATTGTTCAGTACATGCAGATGATAGCCAGAACTAATGAGCTTGTAGTATTAATGCGAACAAGGGTTTGCTTCTGCTGCTCCCTGGAACAGAGCCTTGATAATGCAGAGTTGCCATCTTCTGACTCTGCTTTTTTCCTTTCAGTATTTGTGTGTTTCCAGATTGTAGCTTCTCTTCCTAAATCCTGGTTCTCCTGATGATTTCTATCTTGTAAATCTTGCCTCTTCCTGCAGTTTTACTTTCCTTATCTTGCCTGGCTGTAATGTGCAGACTTTCTCACAGCTCTTTCTCAAAGCTTAGAAATTTATTGAGAGAATTGTCATGTGGCTATGCCCAAGGTGCCCTCTTGCCAAGGAAAAATTCTCCATTGTCTTTCCCAGTAAGAGAGGCCATCTTCTTCCCCCTCCTCAACTCCAGTAATTTTTCTCATCACTAAAGGCCTAAAATTCAAGTGAAAGGACCAATTGCAGCTAAAAAAAAAAAAGTCAGCAAAAGTGTTCATACAACAAAATTTTTTTCCTAGAGATGATCAATATTACTCACCTCTTGTAGGAACATGAAAAGGGTTGGAATTTGAGATAATGCTAATAAGGAAAGGGTCAGTACCAGTATGACACAAATGTCTTGAACACTTTTGTATACCAGCAGGGCCACTGAGGACCTGTGATGACCAAAGTTGCAAATTTCATCTCACTGGAGAAGTTGAATTGTTCTTAACACAGTCTACTCACTTGTTCTTTGCTCATTTGTTTGCAATTCAACATTATAACTAAATTTACTATATATATAGACACCTCTCAGTTAGAATGGATACATGAGCTTTGTTCTCTTTGTTATCGCTAAAATCAGTTTTACCCAGCAACAGCTTTCTGTGTCTTTAATGAACAATAAAGGACCACTTGAGCTTTTTATTTCTAGCTCTGGTACTGTTCTGTGCCTGCAGTTTGAAACCCACTTTCTTATTCTTCTATCTGTACTTTTTCTCTAGCAGTCACCTATTTTTCTTCCACGAACTTCAAGCTATGGTTTCCTTGTACTACACATCAGTGTTTGAGAGTTATTAATGTAACATATTCTAAATACAAGGTTGGACCAGATGATTCTTGAGGTCCCTTCCAACCTGGTATTCTATAATTCTGTGACAGAGTGATGAGTTAGAAGACTCACGTGTATATGGATAATGCTTTGGTAACCAGTTGCTACCAGTATTTGCATTTATGACAACATTACTAGTACATTATTAAAATTACCCCACAAGACTATATTTCCAATAAGGATAAACCGTGAAATATGTCAAACCTGCTAAAAATCTACATGATTTAGATGTCAGTTGATGTGCTTCTTCAGTCCTAGAAACAGAAAAAAATAATTAAGTACTTCAGAAACTTTCTGAAAACAGGTTAGGAAGTGTAGCAGGGGGAAGACATTGAGGATGGAGTTTCTGGACTGGATCTGCTTCCAGAAATACAGATAATCTACTGATAATCATAACAGTGAATTGATCTATCCTGATATGTAGTTCTCCGCATTAAAAAGTGAGATGTATATAAGCACAAGCTCTCCTAACAGCAGGATAAGAAACAGCAGACACTGTCCTTCTCTAAGACTGGCCGTTTGTCTTTACATACAGTGATAAAAATCAGGATGTGATTACAAACTGAGTGTGGGCCATGCTGTAGCTGTAGTCAGCAGAAGTTACAAGTCTGTAGTTGCTGTGTAGGCAACGGCTCCAAAAAGGAAAGGCTTCTAAATGTTGAGTAAGATTTCCCAGAGCCTGCTGAGCTCAGGGGAAAAAAAGGCAAAAAAAGGAAGCTGTGGCTCAGAGTCACAGCGTACCAGAGACAATATATTGGTGATCAGGGGCATATTGCTGCTACAGAGGCTGCTGTATTTGGAGACAGCTGAGTTCGTGGTGTTTGCAGGCACTTATCTAGAGAAGCAGCTCCTGTTGAATTTCTGAAGGCATCTCCACCTACTTTCCCCCATTTGCTGTTTGCCCAGATAAAAGTAAAAGTAAATGATGTCAGGATGATCAATTACTACATTGTTAGCAGGGTCTATCCATGACAATCTCACACCTCTACTAGGCATCTTTTCCTTTTCTACTCTGTGGTATGCCAGTGGTTCAGTTTCTCTTTTACTCCATGACTTATGCATTCTCTCTGTTGTGCATCCATTTTTTCCTGACCCCTGCTCTGTATTTACAGGCTTCTGGTGGAAAACATAGCGAACAACTATGAGACATGTTATCGGAATTTTATGCAGGTGTATGATTTCTTCAGGTTTTGGAGGAAAAAAATTGTGCAGCAGTCTTTCCAGCTCCCGAATGTACAGATGCAGAAGGCAGCACAGATCACTTTTGTTTCCTATCATTATGGTGCAGTCCTTTAACAGAACATCTGCCTTAAAAGAAAAAAAAAAAAAAGAATGAAAAAAAGACATGATTGACTCAACAGTCTATCAAAATCCCAGACTCTCATCAAAAACAGACACGGTAGAATTAAAGCCAGAGAGCAAAACATGATCTCCTTTCAAGGCTAAGCAAAGTCTCTCTTCTACTCATGATACCTTCAAGAACCACAGGATATGTTCGCAAACCTGCCAGTGCTTCTCTTCCTGGGAATTAATGAAGATGAGATAAAGCATTGTTATCCCATTCTGCTTTGTAGTGGAAAACAAACACATTCAGAATTAAACTCACTGACCTATTCTTTGTGATAATAGTGATTTGCAAAAATGAAACAACTCACCATATTTCAAGGTGTAGCTTTCTTTTCTGAGTTAATAGGCAATAGGATCTTAACAATTTATTTTCTGTAGGTATGAAAAGACTTTTCAAAAACCATATTGCGATTGTCATAACTTAATGTTCTCGCTTACTTACATATTGTTCAAATCTTATTCTTTTTTCCCTCTAAATTTTTGACCAATTTATGGCCTCTACCTAATCACAAAGACTTTCTCAGGAAAAAAAAAAACTGTCAGACCCTCACACTTAAGCAAGTATTCTACCAACATTTATGTGGGATAAGACTGTTGTTTGGTTAGTATTTTGGAACTTTTTGGCTCAAGCATTGCTTTGTTGTTTCTATTTTTTGTAAACAGATAGATGCACAAATGGAATTAAGTATATAGTTAGATACTGCATAAAGAACAAAACCTTTTTCAAAACAAGGTTTGAAAGTGAACAGAAAACCATTTAAGAGGTCTGAATCTTTTGAGAGGACTGAATTAAAAAATACATGGGGCACTATTCAGTCATTTTTTTCCCCCCTAAACATCCTATAACACAAAAAAAGGATTCATTCAACCAGACCAGAGTCAATAAAAAGCAGATAATGTCTCTAATGGAAAAAATCAGCAAAAACCAAACATGGAAAGATGCTTTTGAGAGACTTTTATACTGACAATGTATTTAAAGTTGTGTTGCTAGGTAAAATAAAGCCTTTTCAAACTCCTATAGAGCCTTCCTAAGTTACAGGTCCCTAATTTGAATATTTCTGTATGAATTACACAAACCATCAAAAGTTAGGAAAACCATTTAACAATACTTGCGTTATAATAAAAAGAAAGGATAGATATTGGAAAGCCAGGAAGCATGCTGCTTCATTTCATGCAGAGGCTAAGACATAACAGGATATATGTCCTTTGTATGAAATTGTATATTTTATTAGTGATACATCTGCTTTTCATTTTCTCTATATATTTTAGCCCTCCAAAGACTCTCAGAATTCATCTCTGTTCTTAAGAAATACCCATCCAGTCAATGAATTCACTTACCCCTGTATAGCTCATGTTCATTTTATAATCCTCCAGTTTAATCTGCTGAGTTCTTATAGTTTAGATATAAAATAATTTAGAAATTAGCTATAACAGAGTTCATATGGAAAAGACTGAACTCTTTATGTCTTGTGGGAGGTCACATTCAGGTCTAAGCTCTGTACAGTGTCTGAGATCCTAGGATTATATTTCAGTACTCTTCTGCTTTCTAGCTGTGCATCGGCTTTGCTACAATGATGACAACAAATAGTCTTTCCACTCCATTTACCATTTTCTGGGAACCTATGAAAGTTTCTGTGCTAAAATTCTGGTACTTTCAGGATAAGAACATCTTCAAGATAAGATACAGCTTATTTTCCAAAGCACCATTCTTTTCTGACTAGGAGTCTTTCCATATGGACATCCAAGCAGTGACGTGAAGAGACTGTGTAGTTCTCCTTGGGGTTGTACCATTCTGTCTGGGGCAGCATCTTCTGGCTTGGCAGGGTAGTCTTTATCTTACTCAGTTCTTCCTCCTTCAAAAATATTCCTGTTACATTTGTTAAATCCATCCAGTGCTCTTGAATGTTTGCTAGCTGCTGAAACAAAGAGGTACCTTATCTGCCCAGGAGTTTGCCTGGGTTGCCATGAGGGACAGACTGGAATCTCTTTGTAAGGATTTGCACATGCAGAAATTCAAACTTAAATCTATTTTGAATACTACCTTCAACAGTCCAAGTCCTGCTTCTGGGTTACAGTAATGTACTGTAGCAGCACTTTATAGAGCAGATATATATAGTTATCCAAACATAATACAGTTCCATACAACTGAGATGAGAAAGACCACCTCCAGAGGCTCTAAAGGCTTCTTATTTATTTATGAAATCACAGATAAGTATCTACTCTTTAAAGGTGATTCAAAAAATAAAATAATATTAAAAAATTATCTTGCAGTTGCTAGGCTCTCTAGCAGTTGCTAGGAGATAGGTAGCAGTGGTATGTGGTTTTGGAAAATCAGGTCCCACATTAAAGGAACAAGGACTGATTTTCAAACTACTAGCAGGTTTGTTGTCCAGGTACTGTATGTGCTAATATACTTCCCTAATGAAGTATCTATACACTTATATAATGAACATATTAAAAAAAAATTAAATCTTCTTGAGCTTTTAATGCTTTTGAAATGTTAAAAAGCTTTTTTTTTTTTTTAATACAGTCTAGGCTTTTAGGAATATCAGAACCAGAAACAGCAGGAGAACCTAGATACATCAAAAATAGTGTATTTGACATTTTGGTTCAAGCAAACCAGCAAGGTTTTTTACATCGTGTTGTATGCCTTTTCTCTTTGGCACATACTTTCCCTTCAATTGCCTTTTTAATCCTCTGAGGTTTTTATTATCTCACCAGTATGGAACATTAGGCCACCGTGCTACATAATAGCAATGAAATATTTAAGGGATACTGAATGCTGTGGTCTCACTGCAGATCAGAAAAAAACATTTGTCATAACTCTGTCTGTAATTGTGATACTCATAAGTTTAACATCTTTGAAACTTCCACTTCTATTTGTATTATGTCTGAGAGTAGCAGCACCACACTGAGTTCTAAATTAAATGTGTAGGATTAATGACTTGCTCAAGAGTTGGTGAGAATTTTCTTTTACACTGACTAGACTTCGAATTTATCAGGATTTGTTTCTACCTTCTTAGGGAGGAATATTAAATGAGGCAAAAGGTCTTCTGAGGTGCACTTTGAACTGCAATATTGGATTTCTATAGCTTTCAGAACATTTATCAAGTTCCTTTTATTCTGATGAACATGAGATCTGGCTATGGGCCCATAACACAATTGACCAAAGAAAACTAAGCAACAATTAAATGTTTTTCTTTTTAATTGATTTAATGCTTTCATTATAGGTTTTGAGAATACTGATTTTTTTTTTTTTTTNAGAATAACTTGAAAAAGTGTAGAATGTGAATACTAAATTAATTTACTCTGGAGGAGTTTTGGAGAACTGGAGGAGAGAAATGAATGACCCTAAGAGTCATGAAAGTATGAATGCTACCTAAATCAGAAAGTTGCTTGCTAGTGCCTTTAGTGTTTGGTTAACCTACAAATAATTAGCACTAATGGGACAAGGGGAAAAGAAAAAGGGAAATGAACATTGTATCAGGCCGGAACAGACTGGTTTTGATCAAACTTGCAATTAAGTTTCAATTTACCTCACAAAGGCCATGTATTTGTGTTCCTGACCTTGGCCAAAATTCCTTCTTTCATAACCTGGAACAAAAACCAAGTTTAGGATTTTCCATCCATTGCCCTGCCTTAAGGGAAAGGGGCTCAAACTCTGTTTTCCGTCTGAGAACTTGGCACTTTGCAGCTGAAGGAAGGTGAATCTACTACACATCTGGGACTACTGAATGACAGAATATTTGAAAATAATTTGGTATTCTTAGAAGAACTTATAACTCCCTGGAGCATGGGATGCTGGAAATTTGTTACCAACCCTGAAATCTCTCTTAATGCTGGGTACTCTATGAGATCAAAGGAAAATAGAGTTTATTATACTACAATCAATCATTAAGAGGCTTAGAGAAAGAAAACAACAATAGTACTAATACCTCAAGTTAAGTTTGGCTTTAAGGTTGTATTACAAAGTCTCTGCAGCTCCCCAGACAATTCCTGCCTCTCCCAAAGCTGGGTTTCAGTTTTCACCTGAAGACCGTTCCCTACATGTTGCTTTTCGTGAACTGGATTGGGATGGAAAAAACCTTCCTTACATTTCCTTTCTCGCTTGTGTTTCTTCTGACTGTAACTTCACTTCTACGCACCCCGCTGTGATGTCTCTTTTATTCAGAGTATCAGCTGGATCACCTTTCTCATGGACTGCTTCTGCCACCATCGCAATCCCGTCTCATGGGAAACTATTTGCAGTGCAGCCTCACAGTACAGAACCCAGACAAGCTCATGAAAAAGCTTGATTCTCCAAAAGTCTATTTATATAACATAGATCTCTTCTCTCTCAAAAGCCAGTAACTGAGGGAGGCTTACACCACCCTAATTTTACATATATCCACACACATAGTTTCTGGTACACCTATGTGAAACTAATCCTCAATCGACATTAGTTAAAGAATACAACTCATTACTGGATCCTCATAGGGACTGGCCATCATGGCATGCATACCATTTCTGAAAACAAAGTGTTTCAGTTAAGGGAACCCTAGATGTGGCTTCCTGGATCTGCAGTGTCTTCAGCTCCATGTCGCACCTTCATCTACCTACCTTCACTGTCTAGAAGCTAGCCTGCTTTTCCTCAGCATATATGCAGGCCACAGACTCCTTGAAATGCTGAGCACACCATAAGTATATGTAAAAGATACTGTAAGTTACACATGGTAATGAATTACAGTTATGACCATGATGATAAAAGCAAAAAAAAAGCAGTGTGTCAATGGCTTTTTTGGAGAATGGACAAACTAGGAAGATTTTTACTTATTAAATGATCCACAGACACAGTTCATTGAAGCAGAACATGTGTAACTAGTTAACCTCAGTGAGATTTTTGCTGTATTAAAAATCACAGCATTTCTGGGTGGGTAGATTGAATGTATTTTGTGACAAACAATTTTACAGCATCCATCAACTTAGTGGGAATAATTAAAATGATAAAATATTTCTAAGATCTATCCCATTAATTTTCTTCAAATCTTTTATTTCCACACTGAATGCATAAGAAATCATGGGTCTCCAGTCTGATTTCCAGTACTTTTCATTTCCCTTTTTGTTTCTTTGCTTTTGATTCTTGTGCACAGCACTTACTCGCCGCCCCACCCCCCGCCGCCTACTTTTGGCAGTGTTAAACAGAGATTACAAAATGAAACTATGTAAAGAGTAGAGTGAAATATGTGCACATTTAGAAATCCAGAGCAGAATTTTACAAAGTAAAAATGTCAATTCCCTAATTTAAAATTTTACACTGATTTAAGGAAAAAAAAGTAATTAAGAAATTGTACACAATGCAATCCTGTTTACAAAAGCAGCTCAGAGTAATCCTTCTTAGCTTGGTGAAAACCACTATCTGTCCCAAGGTTGAATCTGGTATAAGTAAGAAAATAAATTTACAAATATCATAGGCTGGGCAAAACTTTGTCATATCATGTGCTGTGACAAGAAATGCAACTTTCATTTTCACAGCCTGTTTTGATAGCACATATCCCAACAGGAATCAAATCTCTTGTCTGGATCCTCAAACATCAGTGAGGTGGATGAGGTACATTGATTTATTCTGTTAGCAAAAAAAAAATTAAGCGCTTTGTGCAGTATTATCAATCCCTTGAGGTACCCAGTAACCTTGTGTATTTGAACTGTGATATCTAGCTCCAGTATTTCACATTGGTCTGTCTATTTGTAAAAAGGAGCATTCAGAGTTTTCTCATCTGCCGAGTTAGTGGGTTATGTGACATAATCACTTAAACCCCACTGCTCCTGTATTTAAATATTACTGCTTTAGCAGGTTAATTCAGGAAACACTACATAGATTATTCACACATACAAAAGCATTTACACTTTCATGAGCAGGAGCAATCAAATATAATAAGATCGAGGTTATTTATGCTTCAATAAAAAACCTTTACAAGATGGTTGATAGTGCTTTGCCCTCCTATCCAAAAGTATTACAATTAAGAATGAATTTTTCTCTATTGCCATTACAAGAAAATTGTAATGCTTGCCAAATTTACAGAACACATCTACAGAACATTATTCAGTGTAACACTTAGTACTAACATGTAATGAACCACATTTGCATTTTTTTCATTAGCTACAGTTCCTGTATTTCTTCGGTGATATCTTAATTATTCTTGGAGTATAATGTCCTGCTCCTGTATAAGCTCCTATGTGAGATTGTAGTTGGAGTGTTGGAGTCATTCTTAAAGAAACTTTTAGTTCTACATCTAGTTTTGGAATTGCATCCAGCCAGCTTCACTAGCTCTGTAGTTTTAAGAGAAAAGATAGTTGGAAGATTTTAAATGCTTGATTGCATAGTTTCTAATCTGGTTGTTAGAAATCAGATTAGAACTAAAGCCTGAAACCAAGTATAGGCCAAACGTTGGAGGTGTTTAAAACTGAAGCTCAGGATATGGCTCAGTTCCTTTAGTCTTGTTTGTTTATATATATTACATGAAATTATCAGTATGCCTATAATTTCATAGAGCACATCCTAATCAGGCATCATCCAACTCTTCCTTCTGAGCTCGCCCTCCAAAATTGTTCAGTCTCTCATCTTGCAAGCCAGGAAGTGGCAAGGACTAACAAAGTTCTCACTGAATGCTTAAGGAGTGATGAGATAATCATCTCTGGCCTCATCTATATGCCCAACCTGTTGTGGTATGCACTTATCCTGCAAATATCCAACCTGCCTCAATGCTTTTCTCTTTCTTTTCAGGAGAGAGAGGTGGGGAGCAGTGGAATGACTAAATGTTAGTCCTTTGTTCCTCCTAATGACTCAAGACTGTATCTTCCTCAGCCTATAAATAGTTTCTTGCAATTTGCTGGCATATGGGGAAATAGTCCAAGAGAAGTACAACTTGCACTTTGCATGCCTTTTTTAAATATAATTTCTGAAGTGTTTGCTACTCTCTGCTGTCAGACATAAGATACAGGTTCAGGTGTGTGTGTGTGGTCTCAGATGGTGCCATTTTTCTGTGGTTTCAACAGGAAGAGTCAAAGATTTGTTAGTAAAATATGTTATTAAGTCAATATACCTTTAGCTTGCTGTTTAGCCCTTATACATGCATTGCAGGGGGAAAGGAAAAGGTGTCTTTCTAAAAGACCTTCTGGTGATGTGATTTGGGGGTAGGAGAGACCACCCTTTTTCCCACATTAATGCGAGGATGGAAGTTGGAAACACTAGGCAGAGAAAGAATTTTGTGCAAGTCTTTGTATTTCTTAACCAGAAGATGAGGCTTCTCAAGACACTTGTACTTCTCTGTCTGTGAACAGTCTTTTGAAGCAGCCTCTCTTCTCTCCCACCCTGAGTCCTGTCACTCGCTCTATCTCTGTGCCTTGCTTTACCTTAAACAGTGGATAAAGCTCCTTCTTTAATGCTTTTACCTCTCTTCCTGGGGGATCAACTTGTACTACCTAACTGAGATGAAGCTTTAAGAAGGGGTACTTTACCTCCTCGAGCCATAAAGAAATTAACCTCCTAGGACAGATTTTTCAGTCACAGCAAGAGGAGGCTTCTTCTTCTATACAGTTTCTGTTTTGCAGCAAGAAATGAAAAAAAAAAGCTTCTAAAGGGAAAAGCAAAGATAAGCACATGTCCCATCAAATCTCAGAAACATCTGAGAGAATCATCAAGGTATTTCCCTCCTCAAAAGACAGCTGTAAATCTCTAGACTAGTGCTGGGTTGTGTATTCAGATGATAAGATGAGGAATCTGTGTGTTTCTCCTGAATATATCCTATAAACAGGCTTTGAAGCCTCCAGGGTATTTCAGAAATGTCAAGGATAGAAAGTTATGAATCACGACACTAAACCGAGAATATGAAGCTTTCTAGAGTCCTTATGTATATTTGGTACAGGAAAGATCCTTGCTTTGGATAACTGCATTTTTAAAATTCTTTTCCCTGGAATGCACTGGAGATATATCTGTCTTTCCCCAAAGAATATATCAAATATATGTAAAGAGATATGAAACAAGCTAATCGAAAGGGGCTATGTCAGTATGTAAGAAAGAATTGCACAACTTTGTTAACAGGCAAACCCTTGAAAGATTACAAAGCAGAGAAACTAATGACCCATATTGCTTAAAGATCCAGAACTGTTCAAGGTTCATGTAAAAACTCTTCAAGGTTAGAATCATAGATTGGTCCAGGCCAGAAGGGACCTCTAGGGTCATCTAGTCCGACCTCTCTGGAGTCAGCAGAGAGGTCCCCAACTAGACCAGGTTGCTCAGGACCTTGTCGAGCCTCACCTTGAATATCTCCAGGGAAGGGGCCTCACCACCTCCCTGGGCAACCTGTTCCAGTGTTCAACCACCCTCATAGTAAAGAGCCTATTCCTAATATCCAGCCTAAATCTGTTCTTCTCCAGCTTGAAGCCATTACCCTTCATCCAGTCACTGCATGCCTTTGTAAACAGACCCTCCCCAGCCTTCCTGTAGGCCCACTTCAGGTACTGGAAGGCTGCTATTAGGTCTCCCCAGAGCCTCCTCTTCTCCAGGCTGAACAACCCCAGCTCCCTCAGCCTGTCCTCATAGTAAAGGTGCTCTAACCTCCTGGTTGATATGATATATGGGATGATATTTGTAGACTTAGGAATGTATACCCTAAGGTGAACATCATTAGGGCAAATTAATATAAAAGGGCCACTTCACTGCATTCACATACAGGGAATCTGAAGAGTCTGTACAGACATGAACATGTATTTTTGGTTAGATGAATCCTAGCAGTGGTGTTCAGGTGCACCTTTAGTACCACAGCAGGGTATCCAGAACAGAGTGGGTTCTCCCACTCTCACTGTCCCTTGTTCCACGGAGCCTTCCAGGGGGATCATATTCTCTTCATCTCAGACACTGGGAGTTAAACACCCAGGGTCTTTAATTTTTCTTCAGAAATCCTCCCTTGACTAGGTGCTATATGATTGCAACTCACTGGAAGAAAGTCAGCTTCCACAGAAACTTTGCTACAGCAGATTAATCTGTCTTTCTTCCTATACTCCTACAGTGTTGTGATATAAAATATATACCATTTCTCAGACTGCTGGATTCAACGATTATCATTATAAACAGACAAGTATTTGAAGTAAAATTTGAGTTTAATCATTGAACTATACCCCATTTTTATCAAGACTTAATTTACTGGGAAATTTAAATAAATAAAAACAACAGTTGTGCCATGACGTAATGACTAAATGGCTTATATTAAATCTAGGAATGACACTGAATCTTAACTGACATGAGTAATTTTGAAGCCACATTAACACAGATAACAAGAAATAAAGTAGTCCTGACAGTAAGACAGCTCAAAATTTAACTCACTGTTAACTGTCTTACATTCTGCTTTGAGTTTAATTCATGGAAACATGCTCTAGATTTTTGTAGAATTATGTCCTTTGTACAGTAAAATTTATTTTTCAATTAGTGTTTATAATTTATTTGTAATTCACTTTGGAAAACAAATAATGATATAAACCCCATAGGACTACTATTAGGTCTAACTGGTACACGTTAGTCCCGGAATAAGAAACATAGTGAAGGTAAAAACTTAGACACAAATGTCTCATCAAAGTTGACAGGTTAAAGAGTTAAGCCAGTGCAATTAAAGAGAAATTAGGTAAGATTTTTATATTATAAGGTAATATCACCTCATGAGCTAAGATTTTCAAGTTTGTACTCAAGGATGAAAAGATGGAAGATGATATACAACAAAGGGACCTGATCACACCAGAGTGTAATTGCGATTGGAACAAGATAAGCCATCACACAAACATAACAAATATCTGCTCTGTTAGCATTCTAAAATTTGTATGATTTGTCAAATATTATACTGAAACCTTATTTCTTTAATGATTTTTCATGAGTTATACTTTTGATTATTTACTGTAAGGCAAGTTAGACTGTCACAGTGACTGTCTTGTTTCTAGTTTGATTTTTATCTTGTTTCTTCTATAGACCAATATTTCATTTGGATCCAAGCAATGTGAAAATGTCTTTGTTGCCTTTGGTTAGATAAATACCTCTAATTTATTGCTAACAAGCACCAGCCAGAGTTCAAAAAAGAACTGCCTGGTATTACACTGCTGCCATTTGTTTGCATCCTGAACTAACATAGGTGCCCCCTATGGACTGGGGGAATTTGGTGGCCCTGTAGGGGCCTCAACAGATGGCCTCAAGAACTGACATGAAAGATCAAGTTCTTAGTAAGTTGCATTAATTTGAAGAAAATACCAAGATGCTTTGAAAATTACATGCTCGATATGAACACTGCTCTCAGTGATACACCCTTTGAAACATATTGCCATTGATTTAAATCTCAACACCTAAATCACAGCTATATCATTTAAGTAGTTCAAACAGGTGCCAACATCTTTGCCTTTATTTTCAGGTAGTATCACTTCATCTCAAAATGCAAGGAAAAGTCCTCTTCTCCTTAGGTAGTAGCCCAGAGCAGCGACATAACCAAAATGCAGTAGCAATCTATACCTTAATTTCAAGACTTTCTTATGAAGACTTCACTGTTACAATGCTAATTTGCAGAGCATCAGTAACATCCAGTCTTGGTGTTTTGGACACTTGAACTGACTCTCCATGTTTTGACATACTGAAATCTAAACTGAGCTCCTTGTTTAAACTCCAAAGACCATGCAGCAGGGGAGATAAATGCTGGGAGCTGTGTGAACACATGATGGGACTTGCTCCCATGGTGCTTCATGTGGCACAGACTTCCTCTTTTGAGTGGATTGCATAGCTAGAGGTAGAAGTTCTATTTCAGGTTATTCGTTGATAAAAATCAAAGTCTCTACATTCACACCATTTTCAGTTGTCTGCCTTGCACAATCTATTTTTTCCACATTAGGAAGCCAATGTGTTTGTTTCCCTATGGAAGGTCTCCATTGAAAATATAGTTGTACTGCAGATACAGCTAAGACATAATAGAATATTAGTGAAATGAGAGCAGGAGTGGACGTAAGCTGCAACATTCAGATAGGACTTTTTCCTGTGTTTGGGAGATGGCATAACACTTGACTAAAATTTTGGATTTTAATCTATTTACGTTTCAAACTCACTAACAAAAATCACTACAGCTCTGGACCATTTAAGCGAGCTAGGAAGTAGAAGAGAAAATATTTAAAGGTAACTTAAAGATAATCAAAGTACCATTTTCAAACCTGGAGTTGCCAGTATGCCAGAGACTTGGCATGTTTCTTTTCATAGCTGCATCTTTTTCCCACTAGACAAGATAAATCAGTCACAACAGCTTATTCACATTTGAGTGTTAGCTATTGTGGGTACGGATTTATTTACATCTGAAAATATCTGTTCACAAACCTTAATAGTTACTCAAAGCACTAACTTACTGCACAACAATGTAAATTAGGATAAAGAGACAGTTCAGAAAAAAAAGGAATACTAAAAAAAGAAATTAAAGTTGGATGAAATTGAACTACTGATTACATTTTGTTTCTTTTCTTCTTCAACCTGTGCTTTCTCTCAGGCAGAGACATACTCTGACTTTTGAACTAGCATATCTAGCGGTCTGTTCTATCTGTTTGTGGTGGTTTGGCCCCAGGCAGCAGACAAGCAGCCACACAGCTGCTTACTCACTCACGTTCTCCACCTGCAGCAGGAGAGCAGAAAAAACAGGAATAACATGAGCAAGAGAATTAATGGGTGAAAATAAAGACCATTTAATAGGTGAAGGAAAGGTGGAAGAGAAAAAAAGAAATCTCACCTCCACTTCAGTTAGACAATCAGCATTCCAACAACAGTCACTTTAGAAGCCACTACCACAATTCTCTATCTCTCTTTCTAATGTTGAACATAACATTACATAGCATGGAGTACCCCTCTAGCCAATTTAAATAATCTATCTTGGCTGTCCCCTGTCCCAGCCTAATTATGATTTCACAGGTGTACTGTCTCAGTCAACCTTTCCACCTGATGTTGTTTTATCCACAAAAAGATATTTAACTCCAACTCAGCTAGACCCAGTACACTCTGGTGTGAGTCCAAAGACTTTGCATGTGGCTTTAATATCTTTTAAAAATAGCATTGCTGACATCTCAGAAAAGGTTATCAGCACCCAATGGGTGCAGCTTATATGTACTACTAGCTACACATAACTTCCTATACAGGCAATGATGCCAAAAGAGGTGCCTACAAAGCACAGCTCATCTGGCTAACTTTAGGGACTTCATTCACCTGCTTAAAGAAGGCGAATGCTTAGCTGCTTAGAAGGAGCTCATGCTGTTTGGGTCTGGAAATCAGACCTGAGGCCTATAAAGTGCATGAGGTCTGAAGTATTAGACTGCTATTAGAGTCTATCACACTCTGCAGCAGCTGTAACTCAAATGGGAACCAGTTATAAGTATCCCCTGCACATAAAGAAGCCATCCAAACAACCCGCTCTTTAACCTCTCAGTTTTGCAAAGGTATATATCTGGAGTTTACTGCTGTGCTAACAACCAGCTCCACATGCTAATTATTAGGAAGGAAACAGAATGACGAAATGATACCTCTGAATCTGAGCAAGCAATAGGAGAAAAATTCATCGCCCTGACCACAGGTCACCAAGGTAGTGGGATGTCTTAATGGGTGCCTGAGACCTTGCAATACAGTGAGTACTACCTGGAGCTTGTGTGTCCTCAGGCTGATTTATCAGCTTCTGTCAGCAGCAGATGTCCTTTTAGGAGCCTGCAGAGACTGGAACACAGCTGTGAGTCCCTTGGCCTTGAGAAGACTTGAAGGGCAGCAGAAGACATAGCATAAACCTTATGACTGATGGATAACAGCTGGTTTGGGAACCAGTAATGAACCTCTACCAAATCAGATGGAAATCTCTCCAGGGCAGCCTTGAGCCTGTGATTATCCATCCTCTAGTTGCCTAAAAATATGTTTCCTCTTTATTTATGAATAAATTTTTATACTGAGAACAAAGTATGTGATGTAAGGTATAGCATATGGTCTCAAAAGGATATAAGGGGTGAAGGAGAAGCAAGTAAGCAGCAATGAAAAAAGAGAATTAGTTCACAGATGTCTGACAGGATCCAGTGCAAACTGCCTGCCTGCCAGGCAGAGATGCTGTCATACAATGGTGCTTGGGTTGTTTCCTCCATGCACAAGTCCGGGACTTTACTGCTGAAGGACACAATTGCCGTTCTTTTATGATCAAAAGAGTTTTAACTATGGAGTAGGGTTATTTTTTTTTTTCCTGTTTATGTTTCTAGATGTTACTTGAGGAAAATGGAAACTCTTAAATTTAAATTGTTCTTTTGCTTTATTTGCTCCATAAATAATTTGGAACAAAGTTATTTATGGGAGGAATACAGCTGGTATAGCAACAGGAAGATAGATTTTTTCCCTCCCTTTTAAATTATAAATGCCAAAATACTGTTGTTTTTAATAAACACAATGACATAAGCAGTAAATTCAATAAGGGTGTCATAAATATACCCAAACCCACATAATACATAGAGAGACATTCAATGGTTTCTGAAAAATAATAGTAAAGCTTAGCATTACAAGGCAATATCTGACTTAAGGTATTCAAAGCATGAACTGAATACAGCAAGTATTAAAAAATGCTAATTATTCTACCACAGGAGAAGCTAATTTGTTTTAGAAATAAATGCTCCTTTTCCCCCTTGAGAAAATTTCTTATTACAGTTTAAAAAAGTAGTGGACCAGAGGGAGTGCAAAGTATATTTTAAGTAACAATTTCCATACAAATAAAGCAAAAGCCTATTTGCCTATGCATTTCTATGCATCTATCACCAATGTATCTGACTACACTTGGTGGCCAACATTTAATTTTCATCGATTAGCGGATTTAAAACAAACTTGTTCTAAATGCACTAGTGGAATTATTTTCCACTTAAAGCATAAAAGTGTTGGAATATAAATTCGATGCTTTTCAAATCATGCCTCAGATACTTTAGTAAGTTATCTGTTCTTGCATGTTATGAGTGAAATTGTCTTTCCCACAACTAAGGATTTGCCAATCCATCCTGTGTTGCTTGCATGCTCTAGTTGGGAATAGAGGTGTTTCTGAGATATGGCAAGGGTCTTCAGTTTTCCATAACAAACCCAAAATCATGAGAAGGGAATTCTGGTTACGGAGCAAAAAGGCATGACTGATGAAAGGGATACTAAGGTATTTTCAGCTGAAGCACACTGTGACTTTACTGAGAGTTGATTGTGCCAATTTCAGAAGCGTCTCTAAATTCAGTGCTATTTTTATTTTAAGACTCTAAATGCTAACGTCATTTGGCAGAAGATATTCCAGGGGCAAAACAGTGTTTTGTAGGATTTTTAAAAACCAACCTACCCTCCCCTAAACAAAACCAAATCCTAATGGTGTTTTGGGTAATATAAAACTATTTAGTCTTGAAGCTGAGCTGGAGATAGCTCATGAAAGGGTCTTGAGATGTTTTCAGTTCAATGTTTTGGGTTTGTTTTTTGTTTAGAAAAGTAACTGAATGTCCTAACATTTCCTGGGCTTAGTCCTGTTTCAACTAGAGAACACAGAGTGGGGTTTGAATAATTCAAATAATCAGTGTCTTCTTTTCTGACTGCATTGTATGTGTGAATTTAGAGATGAGTTTCTCAACTGACAGGCAAGCTCTTGCCAGTTCTGCTAGGTACAATCTGGGAATAGAGAGCTGCCTTCTTCAGGGCTGTCAATTCAGCATTTGAATAGAAACAGGACTCACACATTATTTAAAGGACTGTACTCTGCATAAATTTTGAATACACTTTATCATTACAGACTCTAAAGGGCAAGCTATCAATCATTTTAGCAGTTCTCACCCGATGAGCTGGGGTTGGAGTCAGTGTTTCACAACTGCTATTCTCTTCCTCAGTGTTGCGCAGTGTCTGGGTGGGAAGAAGTACCAAGGGCAGATACCCTGGATTGGCAAAGTTCAAGAACAAAATATTTTTATTATAAATCAGCTTAGTATTTATTTGTAGCAATTAAGATGTAAAATGTCTAGCAAACCTGCGTTTGTCATCAAAGACAACATGATCTGCATCAATTTTCGCTTAACTGGCAAAGCTATAGTGTCATCACAATTCAAAACCAAGTTTTATGCATATTATACCAATGTAATTCATATACATCTCTTGTCAAAGGGAAATATCAATCTGAAGTTAAAACTATGCTAGTAGTGTGATTCAGTCAGTTAACAGGGATGAAGCTTATGCTAAGGTGTTCTCAAAGCTAATGGCAAATGTTTATTTGGAACTTTCACAGCCAACTACAGGCATCCTTCTGAAAGCATAGTGCATAACAGTCATCAAACCCATCAAGCAAATTAAGGCTGTGGTGCTTCCATTTTCTGCTTGATGTTTTAAAGATGTATCTCATTATCTAAATGTCCATTAAAGTTGCCTCTTTTATTGCTCTGAAATAACACAGTTGTAGCCAATATGTTAAAATAATATTAGAGATACAAATTAAAACCACAACAAGGACATTTGTCGTGCAGGTTGTCACTTCGAGTGAGTAGAATGACAATTTAATCTACAATTTCTTTGCTTTTGTCAGTTCTCGTTAGACCCTTAACATTAAATTAATGTACTGTGAAGTAATTTTTTTAACTTTCGTTGCTTGAATAAAATATAACTAGAATGACTACCATGAAAACTGAAACGGACAGAAAAAGGAACATAATTTTTGTAGTGACTTTTGCTCATAAAAATTCGCAAATGAAGACTTGATATAATGCTTATCTCTAGAAGCCAGAGAATAAGTACTCCAACTACTATGTCTTTGATAGAAAGAGAGGCATGAATCTTTCAAGGAAAATTACTTTGGACATCCCTGTTCTGTGTTTCTGTAGCAGCAGATTTTTCTGCTGAAACAGAGGCCAGCAATAACATGCAATGTTGCAGGTGGTTTTGAAGAACATAAACTAAAATGTTTAAAATGTATGTTAAAGCAGTAAGTGCTGTGGTCATGATTACTGATGGCCAAGTTATTTGTCTTATTTCAGTAGAATTTGTGAAGAAAAAAATATTTTATTATGCTTCTGAACTTGAAGTAACATTGCCTTGGAGAAGTGCTAGTTGGTGGTGCTCATATTACTTCTTATAAGAATGCAAAGTAGTTAGGATTCATGTTGGAGAAATGCTTCATATTTATTGAAGTGAAGTTAGTATGAGACTTGAACATTTTAAAAATACAGCTGTTTTTTGCAAAGTATTCACTCATTTCCTGCAAGTTTTAAACATGCATTTAAAGAACTTACTGCACAATGTCAAAACTGTCGACCTCCTCCATAGTTGAGAATAATAAAGGTGAGCTATCTTCTTTTTGTCATTCTGATCCCCACTTTGTTATTTCCTCCTTTAGTCTTTATCTCCTACTCCACATCTGAGATCTTCTCATTTTAAAAGCCTTGCATAACGAGAGGGTTATCCTGTAACAGTCTCAAAGTCCATTCATTTTACATTGCCCTCTTTTTCCTTTGAATAGCTTTTTTTCTGTCTGCTCCTGATTATGAATTGTCTTTCATATTATCATGTATATCATTATTCCACTATATTCGCTGGAGACACCTTTGTCTCTCAGCTCAGGAAGTTCTGACAGTGCTTGAGACCATAAGAATTGGTAGGAAACAAGTCCAGGCTCCAGCAAATAGCATCACGTGTGATGAATTCACTAGGTTCCTTTGAATGTTGTCTTGCTTGTAATAGTATTTAAATGGTAAGGAAAGATTGATGTTGCAAAATGCTAAATATATTTGTATCTGTTCATATGGACTATAGGACCTTCTAAGGTCTATCCAATCTGATTCATCCTATGATACTATATGTATTAAACAGTTAATAAAAGTGGGATTACGTCATTAATTAAACAGTAAAATGGATGAAACAATTATTTTATCTGTCACAGAATCTTAGAATGTTTAGACTTGGAAGGGACCTTAAAGATCATTGAGTTCCAATCCCCCTGCCATGGGCAGGGATACCTCCCACTAGAGCAGGTTGCTCAAAGCGCCCTTTCAGCCTGGCCTTGAACACTTCCAGAGATGGGGCATCCACAACTTCTCTGGGCAACCTGTTCCAGTGCCTCATCACCCTCACTGTAAATAATGTATTTCTAGTATCTAGTCTAAATCTCCCCTCTTTCAATTTAAAACCATTACCCCTCATCCTGTTGCTATACTCCATCATAAGGAGTAGGCCCCCTTCAGGTACTGGAAGGCTGCTATAAGGTCTCCCCAGAGCCTTCTCTTCTCCAGGCTGAGCAACCCCAACTCTCTCAGCCTGTCCTCATAGGAGAGGTGGTACAGCCCTCTGATCAGATTTCTTCATTCATTAATTTCATAGTTTACATTAATAACCTTAGATTAGGAATTTCAAAGCAGTTAATGACTGCAATTTACAGTTCAAGCATTGGGCCTTTAGTTCTCCTAAACTGTCATTAATGGACTGTAAATACCCTGATTGCTACTTATTATTGCTTTATTTTTTCATAAGCTGGTGTGTAAAACATTTGAACAATAATTGACATGATTTGAAACTGTGCACCTGCTTAATTTAGGATAAATCTACACTGAACCAAGTCCACAGGTAAGTGAGGGGGTTGCTAAAATGTTGATCAATGTTTTAGTGTTTCTACCATTTAAAACAAATTTTCTCACTTCACCCAGATGTTCAAAGCCAACTTGAAGCTTGGTTCCGATCAGAGTCAGTGCTAATGATGTCAATAGAGAAACACCAGTGGAGAAGTAGAAAAGTGTCTGACAGCTAATGTTTTTCAAGTTTGTATATATTTATTTATTTATATGTTCCAGATCTTTCCATTAGGGACCTGAGGCAAGAGGCCAGCTGCTGCACTTTTCACAGCTCTCTGCCGGTGGTTACCTCCATTACACATGAGTGCATTCTCACTCTCCTGCAAGGAAGGAACACCCCACCCCTGAAACTGTTTCATGAGATCCAGCTGACAACACTCTAGAGGGCAGCACGGTTTGCTTGCGCAGGCTATCTGAACTCCAACACTAATCTCCCCCTTGACGTCTGTTGGACAAGGAGAGTGACCAAGGGCAGTGGTGCACCCAGATGGGTGGGGAGGAAGGTGCTTGCCTGGGACACAACAAGCTCCAAGAAGGACCTGCTGCTTACCAAGGCTGAGCCCATCGGTGATGGTGGTAGTGCCTCTGTGATAACACATTCAAGAAGAAGCTGGGGCAAGGAGGGGGGGAGGGATGCTGTGCAGCAGCAGCTGGGAGAGAAAGAATATGTGAGAGAAACAACCCTGTAGACACCAAGTTCAGTGAAGAAGGAGGGGAGGGGAGATGGTTCAGGCACCAGAGCAGATTCCCCTGCAGCCTGTGGTGAAAATTGTGATGAGGCAGGCAGTCCCTCTGCAACCCATGAAAATATTCACCTGCAGCCCATGGAGGACCCTATGCCAGGGGAGGTGGATGCACAAAGGAGGCTGTGGCCCCATGGAGAGCCTGTGGGAGTAGGCTCCTTACAGAACCTGTGGACCCAAGGAGAGGAGCCCATGCTGGAGTAGGTTTGCTGTCAAGACTTGTGAAAGGACGCATGGTGGTGCAGCTGTTGAAGAAACACAGCCTCTGGGAAGGACTCATGTCAGAGAAGTTTGCGAAGGACTGTCTCCTGTGGGAGGGACCCCGTACTAGAATAGGGGAAGAGTGTGAGGAGGAAGGAGTCGCAGAGACAACGTGTGATAAACTGACCACAACCCCCATTCCCCATTTCCCTGTGCTGTTTGGGAAGAGGAGGTGCAGAAAACCGGGAGTGAACTTGAGCCCATGAAGAAAGGAGGGATGGAGAGAAGGTGTTTTAAGATTTAATTATTTCTGGTTAGCTTACTCTTATTTGATTGGTTACAAATTTAATTAATTTCCTTGAGTCTAATCTGTTTTGTTGAGTGACTTCCCTGTCCTTATCTTGACCCATGAGACTTTCATTACATATTCTCTCCCCTGTCCAGCTGAGAAGGGGAGAGATAAACAGGCATGGTGGTCACCTGGCATCCAGCCAGGGTCGAGCCACCACAGAAGCCTTTGCAGCTCACGTGCAGGGATCATTGTAAAGAGGTTTGTATTTTCAGGAATGGTATCAAGAAATCAGAGCTGTGTATAATAATTTAGTAGGCTGCAGGACATTACACAGTTGTTTGTTTTTTTCTAATGAGGAGTAGGGGTCTGTCCTGATGGGATTCCATTTTGGATATCTGCATACTGCTTTTCACAAATTCCTTGTCAGTTTGTGTTACGGGGTATGGAATACATCTATAAGGCGATAGTGTTCACTATGTTTCCTAAATGTTTCGTCTAATGTTGCTATGCATGACTAAATGCCTTTGGCTTTCTGGAACAGAAGTGCTTGCATTTCAAGAGGATTCAAGAGGAATAATATATAAAAGCTGGAGAATAAAAAGGTCCCTTCATAATTAAAGGGTAGATTATTCAGAACTGATCTTTCAAACCAAATATATTTGAATAATATTTAACCTGATAAATGAGCATGAAAAAATATTACTCTGGTATGATTTGAAATGGCTGAAATCCTGAAAAACGTCCATATAAAAACATATATGCGTGTAGCTCTGCTATCAGGTATGGTATAACAGTGTGACTGAATTGCAATATGATGCTAAATCTAGATGACATTAAAGTTTATATTGTATTGAAGATTACGATTTTTATAGCACGTAGGACAGTGATGTCTGGTCTCCAGAGAAAAAAGGACAAATGCACATATTTTGATTTCATCAGCAAAATTTCATACTTGACATCAAAATAGCACAGATATCAAGCCTGATCAACATCAAATGCTTGTTCCTGCTGTTATAAATCAATATAAAGTTTTCGATATGTACTGCTTCAGAGCAGAAGAAATCTGGACAGAGCCTCTGTGCACAAAAGAGAAACTATTTCTTCATAGACTTTCTCCTTGCCAAGTCAAGGATTATGGGTTTCCTTCATAGTTGCTCTTTGCAACCTGCATATGAAAAAAAGATTGCTGTTGCTTCTGCAGAAATAATTTCCTTTGTGCTTGCCAGAATACCTGAGATTCTTTTAAACACAAATATAATTGAAGAAGAAAATACTTTTAATTTAGCGAAATATAACCTTGAATTCTTGAGTATAAATTGGAAATAAAGTGGCAAGACACACAAAAAAAACACCCCAAACCAAAAAAAACCCCAAACCACCAAACCCAACCCAAACCGGCAATGCACAGTTCTAGATCACTCTTAACATCAAGAAACTTCTTTAACTGCTCCAGGATATGAACTTGGTTAAGCATGTAAAAGATGAGAGGCCTGCAATTGGTTCTACCCCTGCTTCTTTCCCCATGAGCTACCTTATTATGCTGTAGCACTTTCCAAGGCTAAGTCAACTTCTTCAGTAGTAAGGATATGGTGAAACTATCATTTCAATGCCCAGTATGCATTTCAGACACATTTCTCCTACATTCCAAATTCAGAAAGATAGAAAGGTGGTAGAAGCAGAAAGCTGGTTCTTGGTCTTTTGACCCTCAGCTGCCTAGTTTCAGCAAGGCACTACTCTCTTCTGTGATTCTTCCCTTCCTACTTACAGTCCTGGACCATGATTTTAAGTCATTCAGCCCTCATTTGCACAAGATTTGGGGCTGTGAGCATAGTAAAAGGAAGAGCTATTAGCAATAACTTTCTGTTAGCAAGCACTTCCCTTAAATAAGGATAATTCTTCTCTGATTTCTTTGCCTGATGTGGGAGCAGTCATGCTAAAGTTACTTTTTGTGATTCTTAGAGACTCCAACCAAGTGACTGTACTTTGTTTAACATTCCTGCGAGGCTGCTGAGGTAAATATCTTGCTTCATTTTCAGTAGCATCACATTTTTATAAAAAAAATAAAATAAAATTAGGAGTCTAAGTTAACGTAGCTGTGTGCATTCTTAATAATGATATGCTGTCATTTACACTGCTGGTTGAATACAGAGGCTGATTTTTCCTGCTTAGTTTCAGCTACAGTACACGGATTTCCATGATGAGTTAAAGGGAATATTTTACAGTCAGCTGCAAGATTTTATTTATTTTAAACCATTCTGGTGCTGTCAGGTAATTATAACATGTCTTCTCTAGCAGTAATGGGCACCACAGGAAATAAAACTTCAGTACAGACTTAATAAAATCCAGAATGGCAAGGTCATTGGGAAGGTAAATGTTTTTTGGTTTTTTTTTCATATTGTCAATGTGTTCCATAAAAAATTAGATTCAAATGTAAGATAATCATTTGCCCAATCATTTTCTCGTGGTTTTAATTTAATTAGAGGCATCTTATTACTTATTAATTACTTAAAAGCGGTAACCATTCTAAAGTGTGAATTGCTGAAATCTCCAGTATTTTTCAGAGTAAAACCCTGTAGTGTCTGCAGTTCAGTATCGGGTTGCTTATTTTCAATTTTTATCCATTAATGCTGCACATTTAATATATGAAAAGGACAACTTCAATCACAACTGTTTTATTGTTAAGGTCCCAAAATTTAAATAACTGACAGAATTTTCATTCTCTCTGCCTTCAACTTGCCTCATATCTTCATTTGCTGCAAACAAAAAGTGAAACTAGTGTAGCTCAAAGGCCTGGAGTCTTTGTTTGAACTAAAGGAATAAAAGAGAGCGCAACTTCATCAAAGGTCAGCCCTCCCTTCTTCCCCTTTTGAGTTGGAGAAAAGAGAGACTTGAAGGAAAATGTCTATTACATGGCTATGAACTACTTTTGACGGGAAAGTATTGCTCCATTTTGTGGGCTGTCCCAAAAGACTCCAGGACTGTATATTGTTGTTCTTATGGCCTTGTTCTAAAGCTCTGAAGATGTATGAGGGAGAGGAGAGGAGAGGAGAAATTTACCCATGGTTCAGGAAGGCTGCGTCCGTTTGGGCGATTTAGCCTAGAAACAAGTGTATTTAATTTATTCTTTTTTAGTTATTCCAGAGGCGTCATAGATTATGAGAGACTGTCTTATAAACTACAATATCCTTGTCTGTGAACCCCTGCTTTTTAACTAGGCATGCAAAATTGCTCTCACAGCTCAGTGGTAAATGCTTGTAAATATTTTCAATCAGTAGAGGCCTCATTTAATGTCACAATGTTCACAGACCAAGTTTTTGCCAGACAGGTGACCCATCATCTGAATGAAAATTTCTTTACAGCAGACTTTCCACCAGTCTGCTGACCTTCTTGAATATGGTTGAAAAGCTGCAACCTGCCTGAAGGTTTTGTTATAATTTGCTTTGGGTTTAGGGGTATTTTTGTTTGTTTTCCTTGAGAAGGGTTGGTTTTCCTTTGGTACTACCAAATCATATCGACTGCAAACTTTTCACTGAAAGAAAACATCAGAGGAATAGGTTCTCAGAACTGGCAGTTTGGCTGTAGGAGTGACACCATATTATACAGACCAGAAGGTCAAACATGCTCTATACTTGCCTTTCTCCCCATAATGCAATGGGAAGAATGTGTTCAGAGGAAACAGGGGATGTTTTTCTCTGCATGAGCTGCACTTAAATTCTGTGGTACTGGGAGAGGCCCACTCTGGATTCTTTTTTTTGTAGTATTTCATCTGATGTGAACTACCCATGCATTTCTTGATTATGTGAAGAAAAAAAGAATGATGCATGATAAGTGGCAGTTGCTCCTATTCAAATCTTCTTCCTATCTGATTCAAAGCAATCAGTATAAGCAAGCAGTCCTGAATCTTCTGGATGCCAGCAGGCCACCAGGATTGCAAAATACTTAAGAATTTTGCAAATAGCTGACAGAAGACTGAAGTTTTTCTTTTTTTGACATGGACAGTAAGAATTGATTAATAATTCAAATTTACTTTTCTCCTTTGTTTTTATTTGATGTAAGAGAAGCAATCCATCATGTGCTCCTAATACTTAGAACTTCTGTGGCACAAAATCTGAAGAATATAAAATTTGCTGAAATTTTACAAACTGGACTCAGTTCCCAAATATTTGGAAATAAGGTTGCACTGTTTTTTCATGTCTTCCTAATCTTAATTTAGGCACCAAATAAATCTGCTGTTTAGAATAAATAAATAGCAATAAATAGCAGATGCTGTACTTGCACTATTTATTCCTTCCTTATACTTCCTTATACTTCTAATAGTTTTTCACTATATATTTTTCTTCCCGTCATATAATCTTACTGCTAGTATGAAAACTAAAGCCTATAATTATGTTCTAATGTTCTAAGGACACAGATAGAGACAGCTGATGTGTAGGATCAACATGTCTATGAAACAGAGCAGACAAATTTTCTGTCATGCAAATCCTTTTTATGGCTTCCCATTCGTCCTGCATTTTTCTGAAATAATTCTAAGTTCCTTGACCCATTTGCAAGAATATAGCATAGATCTCACTTCAAAAGATTCTGTCTTCGTTATTTCCTTCAGATGGAGAATCACTTTCATCTCAAAACACTAAAGCCTCATGTGACACAATTCTGTTTTCTCTCAGTAGAATAATGTATATACATTTATTTTTATTCAAATCTGTAACTAAATCAGTAACAAATGTACAGAAGAATATTATGCTAAATTTATTGAGAGTTCTCATTAAATAAAATTTCAGCCCAACTTCCAAAGGAAATGAAGCGTACAAAAAAGCATAGTGTAGGTCTTTCTGTTTTCCTTGCTAGCCTTTGAACCTATTTGATATCTTCAACCAATTTAACTTTAATGAAGACAGATTTACAGGTAAAGAAAAGATATCCTATTAACATGGAAAGGTGGAAATTGTGTGTTTAACCCTTATCAATTCACCAGAAAATCTGTGTCCTCCAAATGCAAGAAAGTTTCAGCTTGGAGCCTGAATATACTTACAAGCCAGAGAAAGAAATCTGTATGAAAAGGCTGTTGATTTTTTTTTCACATACTCAGAGGACTACTTGTCAATAGTAGTCATTAACTTGAATCAGGGTTACTGTCCACCTTTTCTATCTTCATGTTAATAAATTTTCAGATTTAAATTAAAAGGATTCCTAATCAAATTTATAGATTCTCAACTATTCTGTTGCAGCTATCATTGCTGCAATAAAATGAGAAAGCATACCACATTTATGACACTAGGGAGGTCCATGTCTTCTGGTAATGTTTTGACTGTTAACATCTCCACCTGTGTTTCAGGTAGTGTATTCCAGTTTTCCAGGTAGTTTATTTCATTTTGCTTATTGAACTGTCATTGTTTCTAAGCTGCTTCTCACTCCTTAAGAAAAACAGGCAATTGGTTTTCATGCTGAGACATCTACTGCTTAAAACAAAAGTGCAACACAATGCAAGACACGTTAGAGTTCCAAGTGTGAACGGTTTGGCCTCAACCCTATTAATATTTTTAGTATAAGGATTCTGATACACATTGTTTAAATATGCGGAGGCAGATGGCGGTGTCTTTCATTAAAGGCTGCTTCTAAGCTCTCCTTGATTTGCTTCCTAGTTGGGAATAGTCTGAACGTGGGGAGGTCCATGAAAGTCTGAGTTCAGTGAGCCATCGAGTCAGACTGCAGGATACTACCTGTTTTAGCAGTGATGGGGTGGACAGAAAATGGAAAAGGCTTAATAAGGCACAACCAGTCTTCCCAGGCTGCAAATAAAGAAATGCAGCGGAGAAGTGGGTCATCCTGTACCATTGTTAGAAAAGTAATGAAGCATAATAATTTAAAATTAGCTGCCGCCAAGGCTGGAGTATGTGTGTCTCACATTATCACTGTGAACTATCTCAGCAAGTTTATTATGAGACACATCCTTAGGAGTGTTTTATAGGTAATTTAGTGCAAGTGAGTTTTGTTTAGGAATGCCTGTGGGAATAAGGGGTAAAAAGGTCATGTTCACAGGGTGTCAGCAATAAACTGCCCAACAAAGCTTTTCCTGTCCTGCTTGTTTATTTATTTGGGTAACACACTGGGACTTGTGAACACCAGTGCTCCAGGTGATAAGTCATTACTTCATCACAGCTATCATAGCTGTGAGAGACTCATCAAGGAGTGTCAGTTAAGTCTCACTTTTCTGCACCCACAGAGAAAAGGGGCCTATATTTCACATTGTGAACAGTGTAAAATAAGAATCAAAGCCAGGGCTTATCAAACCCCGCTGGAAGAGGTTATAATCTTATATATGTATACATATATCATGCAAAGAAGACCTAGGAGTTCAAATCAAGCTCTTATCAGCTCTCCTTTATGCGACATATTTACAAGAAAAAATATGTGAAAGTCTAACTTTCCTTCTTAGTTGCACTTGCCAAGTGAATTAGAAGAAAATCTTGTCAAAGCGAAGAGGACCTCTAAGTGGTTTCACTTGCTCTTGCAGAGTTGTTCACCTTCCTTTATGCACAGGACATGTCAAATCCAAAACAAGGAAAGCACCCAGGAGTTTGTGTCGTTGCTACAGACATGATGCTATGTTTTTCTTTTGGCGCACTGCTTCTCCAAGCTGAGTGTCCCAGTTTAGGTACAGGTAGCCCTCCGACCCAGCTCAACACCTCCTGTGTGGGCTGAGTCCATCTCTACATAATCCAATGCAGGGTTGGGCTCTTGAGAGTTTGTATGCACAACACTTGCCGTCTTTACAAAACTTACAGTCAGCCTTCATAGCTCCAAAATTTAGAATACATTTGAAGAGTGAGATTTATTTATTAATAATTACACTTCATGTAGGTTAGTTTATTTATTTTAATTGCTTTTTTTTTGCAATCAAGCTCAACTACTTGTATAGTTTTTTTAAAATGAGAAAAAAAAGAAAGCCAACAAACCAAAGCAGCTTGGCTACCTTTTGAAAAAGTTACAAGCAATAAAGGAACATGACAAAAAAGGATTTGTTAGTAGTAGTTTTCGTGCTTTTAGCCTGATACACTTGTACATTTTTGCTCCATTTTTTAATTGTTGATTCCAAGAATATGCAAAGAGATTCCTTAAGAATAACCATGGGTTGAAGTAGATGAAATAGCATAACTAGTTGAATGGAATATTTTAGATGACTTCTCTGTTCATATAAATCTAGTCATGATTTTCTGTGGTGCTTTTGCTGTTGTTTATTCTGAGGTAGGATCTTGAAAATAAAATACACTTTAAAGACTTGTTTCTACTTGGATTAACTATTGCTGAGAGATAGCACATCTGAAACTAGAGAGCGGAAATTTCAATTTGCCATTACTCAGATGGAAATACCAGGAAGAAGGAAGAGAGCCAAGCGACGTGGTAAATAATAAATTAAAATGGCTGAAATATATCAATATTAGAATCAGGAGAACATCAGAGACATCTTCAAGTTTGTAAGTCAGTAATATGTGGAGAGTCTGTAAATTGTGGATCATGCAATGATCACTTCTACAGATATGCTAGTCAGGGAGTGTACACTGATAAAAAGGAGATATAGAAGTAGCAAGCAAGTATAGAAGTGCATATAAATGATAGAAAAATGAATGATGGAAACAACATAAGATACATAGTAAATCATCTAGGAGTATAATGATGTAAACCAATGGGATTACTGCAAGATACATGGCCAACACAGATAAAGATAATAGAAAGGTTTAAAAAGGCAAATTAAAAAACCCCACACCCTCTTCGCAGTCTTAGTTGAGTAAGAAGAGGAAAACCAAGGCATGCAGACAAGATGTGACTTCATTTCATCAACCTGTAACCCCAGGAAGAAGACATGATGGAATTCTATTGCTGATGAATGCTAGGGGCATTGGGAGTGGTTACTCACTTGTTACTCCTAATACATGAAGGGTATGAGGCTCAGCCAATGCAAGTAGGAGGCAGAAGTTTTAGAGAGGTGAAAGGGAAATATTGTTTTCATACAAGTAATTTTACGCTGTGGGCCTCTTTATCTTGGAGATTTAAGAATATCAAAGGTCTAAATGGCTTAAAAATAAATGTAGTAGACAATTTTTTTCAACAAAGACCTGGAGTTTGACTACTAATACTTACCCACTGGTCACTGGAAACTGTCACCAGATGGAAGAGCATTCTGTACTTGCCCTGTCTCTTACAGCATTTTTTTACTACATCTCTTCTATTGATGACTTTGGGATATTGTGCTAGAATAATCTTTGGCTTCACACCTTATGGAAGTTGTCATCAAGGAAATTTTTGAGGCCAGAAAAAAGGCATTGGTAAACTGATTTCATCATCACTCCAGTTTTTCCCAGGATACCGATAACCCCTCAAATATATAATTTTAAGCGGATGAAAAAGAATTTCTTGTTTATTTTTAAAACATAAAGTTAAGAATTTGTTATCAATCCATCAGCTTTTGAGTAATAACAGAAAGGCTGATGTTTTACATTTAAGGTATTTGTCTAACTAGTTGAAAGAAGAAAATTTTCTGCCACAGAAAAAAGCCAAGACTGATAAACTGAAGTATAGGAGCCAGACAACAGGCTCCCTTGAGCTGGGTATCAGCACAGTACAGCAATGTGGGCATTCTTCAGCAACATGGCAAAGGGATAACAAGCCCTGTTCATGTCAAAAGTGGAAATAAAAGTAAGTAAGTAAAAGGCTTCAGACTCAACGATGATCTAAAACACTGTAAAGTTTTGGACATTCTTCTCCAGGATGTGAAAATACATTCAAATTACTAAGCAATAATACAACATTTCTGAATAAATTACACTAACAAAATAAGAAGAACTACAGTCTTCTGAAATGAAAAATAATGTTTATGCTCCAGGTTTAATTTTAAGAAAATATTTGAACTAAATCTCTGAAAAAATCAGCAATTCTATAAGGAAATCTAATTTTATTCCTATTCAGACAGCCAAATGAATAATGGAACAGAATAAAATCATTCTTCTCAAGACAAATGGCCTTCTAGATCTGGGTAATAAGAAGTACGGGTTAATTCCACTGTGTGTTTGGCCTATATATTTTTGACCTGCTTATTCATCTTGTTAAGTAAAAATAACTGAATGTTTACATTAGTGCATAAATGGTTGCTAAGGAAGCTTAATTCCTTCTCATTTTGATCATTCATGTTATTAATGTACTTGCTTTACGAAACCTGAGTCAAGAAGGCAAGCAATTTATTTTCAGATTGGATTTTACTTGGCACTAAGGAGTCAAAACAAGCAACAAATCAAATTTCAAACACTTGAGTCATTGAAAGTAACTATGACAACTGGCACCAAACTTTTAATGATTAAGTGGAGATTTCATAATGATTGTGTTTTGTTCCTTATGGATACTAACAGTGAATGCCTTTTACGAGTTCATATTTCTGTATACAGACTATATCCATGTGTTTATCTGCTGCCCTGAGGGCGCTCTTAAAAATGAGATGTTGCATCTCATGAGGATGTCATGGGAGCACAACTTAAGGTACAATAACTACTTGCCATCACATCCAGTCATGTAATGCAAAAGATTAGTTTGCCTGCACATTGTGTATAATTCAATAGCAAGCTTCTATAGCCTAGATTGGATCTCCTCTTGGGCTTTTAGTTTCTTACCAATTATTGACTCTTTCCCTACTAATAAAGGTAAATAATGTGACAGATAACTGAAGTAATTTTCAAGGTCTAACATTTTCTAGCGTTTCTAATCAAAGCTGTCTTACACAAAGCGATTTCTACTATGCTTTGTCCATTGAACACTAGTAAAAAAACCCACTGCAATGGTGTAATATTATGCTTCTTATTTTCCCAGTAATTTCATACACATATGAATGTGTGTGAATGCACACATGCATCTACGTTTGTGTGCAAGTGTGTATGCATATGTGTATGTATTTGCCTCAACATACATGTATATATGCATAAATGTATACAAATATATATATATGCGCTACTGAAAGGAGTTGTTCAATGTCAGTTCCCTACCTAATTATGGAAACATAACCATCCTTTGTAGTCATCTTGGTATTCACTGCAGATTATCAGGCTGATTGAAAGGGTATAGAGAGCAACCATCCTGTAACCTTTGGAGGTAGTTCATGTAAATCTTAGCTGAGACATATTGGGAAAAATTTTACACTATGCACTGCAATTTCTGATTTTGTGTTTGTTCTGTGAATAGACTCCAAACTCCGGGACCATCAGACCAAAGTATTTCATGAACCAAATGCAAATTAGTAGCAGGGAATGGCAGCTTTATTGCTGAGGGTGAAATTACTTTTCATTCCAACACAGTAATTTAAAACAAGCCTCACTTGTTTCTCATGACCACGGCTTGCAGGCACTCCACAGATGTATATTTTTCAAGTTTTTTGTCATTTTGGAATATAGTATTGCCATGGTTTAACCCCAGTAGGCATCTCATCCCCGCACAGCTGCTCACTCACTTTCCCCCAGGCTGGATGGGGGAAAGAATTGGAAGGGTAAAAGTGAAAAAACTCAGAGGTTGAGATAAAGACGGCTTAATAAGTAAATCAAAAGCTGTATGCTCAAGCAAAGCAAAATAAGGAATTAATTCACTGCTTCCCATCGGCAGACAGTTGTTCAGCCATCTCTGGGAGAGCATGGATCCATTATGGGTAATGGTTACTTTGGAAGACAAAAGCCATCACTCCAAATACCCATTTTTCCTTCTTCTTCCCTCAGCTTTTATTGCTGAGCATGACGTTATATGGCCTGGAATATCCCTTTGGTCAGTTGTGTTCCCAGTTGTGTCCCTTTCAAAACCCTGGCCTGCTCCCACTCTACTTGGGGTGGGGTGACATGGAGAAAAGACCTTTACTCTGTGTAAGCTCTGCTCAGCAATAACTAAAACATCCCTGTGTTATCAACATTTCTTTGGACATGGATCCCAAGCATAGCCCCATATCAGCCATTATTAAGAAAAATAACTATCCCAGCCAAAAGCAATACATGTATTTTGGTAAAATAAAATTTGAAATACTTCCCAAAGAATCTTAAATTTTTGCAGACTATTCCCAGTAAATATTAGGGCACATTAGGACCTTGATGAAATTATTTACAAGTTTTTTCTCTGTTAATATGTCTTTGCCTTTGCAAGAAGTTTGTATGAAACTTTGCATAACTCAGAGTTGCTAAAGACTCAACTCTGTTTTCAGATTATATGGTCATTAATGAGTATCCCATTTATCATTTTATAGGATCTTCCACTGCTGAGCTTTTCAGCTGAGGAAATTTGCTGCAGTGATGTAAAACTACAGTATTTCTATAATTATTTTAATTCTTTCATCTTATTTGTCCCTTCTTCTTTTGTTCCTGAGGTTTTAGTATTATAGGAGATAGCATCAAATCCATAAAGAATTTTTCTTTGATTTCCTAGTGTGTGTGCACGTACCATTTTTTTCAGATATTTCATATGCATGCTAAATTTGCAATTGACAGCTGATGAACTGCATTATTAAATTCCAGGCTAAACATTTCTTTTATGAATACTACATTGGAAAGAGTCTTGTCAATATTTACAGATAACTTCACAGAACTTCTTAAAAAGATATTCTAAAAAAATTAGAGCTGGTGTCCCTACTGTGTATAATTATTTATTTTTAACTTCAGAAACCTTTGTCTCTTTTTCTGGGTCCCAGCTGTTAAGCATAGTAGATGATTTGTTAGAGAATAAGTATCAAGGTAACCCTTGATGCCTGTAGGCAAAGACCACTATGATCAAAGGAAAACTGACTCTCTGGAACAAATATAAATGGTCTAGATGAATGTTTGGCTAACTTTCAAGTATAAACAAAATTATACAGTTTTATTCTGTATTTGCCAACAGATGCAGCTGCATGTTTGTCTCTGCTAACCCACCTGATTGAGATTCAGTGCTAGTTACTGGAAAAAATTCTACTCCCATGTTAACTAAGATATATCTGTAAATTCAATAGAGAAAAGAATTTGGCTTGATTCACTATTTCTCTTTTGATAACTTTATTTCCTAATTGTTTGCTCTTGCTTTGCAATCAACCCCTCTCAAAACAGTCAGTCAGTTGTTGGTTTATATTTTACTTTAAACTTTTTGATGAAACAAAATATTTAGCTGCAACTTTGTAACTTTTTTTTTTAATTATTCACTTGGTTAAGTAAATACTCAGAGAAAAAGGAAATATATTTTCATTCTAGTAATGAATAATAGCAGAAAAATGTGTGATCATTTCCAAATCTGCCATCACACTATCAAAAAATGAGGGAATAATGAGAGTAAAAAACGAGGAGCATAATAATAGTCTTCAAATTTGCAGAGGTAGCCACAAAGTGGAAGATAATTAACTGTTTCCCACACTCAATTTGGTGAAATCAATAAATAATTGGTTTAAGTTGCAAGATTAACAATAGAACTTTTCCTAGGAATCTTGTGGATGGCTCATAACTGAAATCTTTCAAAAAGATTAGACAAGCATCAATTCTGAATTATATAATAAAAGTCATCCTGGTTTTGCTGCAGGATGATGGACCAGATATGTTAACATCCTGATTCAGTCTCACTTTCTGTAATGTAAGGAAAAGCACATGTTTTTACAGGGGCAGATCCATTTTTTAATAGTTCCACATCTTTACTGCTTTAAATCCTTTACTCTTTTACTTTATTTATGCAAATAGTTCATTAAGCAGGTAATCTGTAGAAGGCTTTTTTTTTAAGGAGTGATACTGTTGAAAGGAGGTATAGACTAACGTATTTTGGAAAGTCATTGAAAACGTATAGGACAACCAAGGAACTACATTTAGTAATGACTTGCCTCTGCAACCGAAGCAGAGATCTGTGACACTAAACAGGATATAGTTAATAATGTCTTGCCTTAAACCCAGATATAACAGATACTATAATATTGTAAACAACAACAGGATAAACATTATTTATGATGTCATAATGAGACACAATATGTAAGTATTTTGCCTAAGCATGTGAGAAATGTGACTACCAAACGTGGGAACAAAAACTTGTGTAGTGGTTTGTAGGAGGTATGCAAGTAAGAAAAAATGCTGGACAAAGACCAAGATGAACCCAAGAGATGGTGGATCGAGAAGGACATCCTACTCACATGGGCAAGACAAAGAAAAGGAATGTGAGCAGTATAGGAAGCAGAGGAGACACCTTTGAGTGAAGGATACAATAGCATAAAACATCACGCATGAAGAATAATGAAGAAGAATTTGCTTCAGTACTCTTTCATGGTTTCAGCTGGGATAGAGTTAAATTTCCTGCTAGCAGCTGCTGTAATGCTATATTCTGGATGAAATGGTGTTGACAGCACACTGGTGGTTTTGGTTGTTGCTAAGAAATCAAGGCCTTTTCTGCTCCTTTCCTGCAGCAAGTAGGCTGGGAGAGCACAAAAAGGAGGAGACAGGGCCAGGTTTACACACCCCAACTGACCAAAGGAATATTCCATGCCATATGACATTGTGGTCAGTATACAAATCTGAGGGAAGAAGAAGGAAGAGGGACACACATGTCATTTGAAGTAACCTTTATGCGCAATGGAGCCCTGCTTTCCTGGAAGTGGATGAACACCTGCCTGATGATGGGAAGCAGCAAATAATTCCTTGTTTTGCTTTGTTTGCCTGCACGGCTTTTGCTCCACCTATTAAGCTGTCTATATCTCAACCCATGAGCTTTCTCACTTTTACTTTTCTGATTCTCTTCCCCTTCTCAACCAGGGGGAGTGAGCAGCTGTGTGGTCATTGTCTCCAGCTGAGGCTGACAGACTCTTGAACAGACTCTTGAACCTGGTCACTTTGATGTCCACATCTAAGACTATCAAGACTGATACACATTAGTGCTAAATACACGGTATCAGCTCTGTGATATGGTATATTCATACCTACTTTAGTTAGCAGTGTTAAGAACTAGCAGTTTTGTACACATAATGAGGATATTGCATAAGAACTGACCATTATAATGATGGATGAATGAATAAATTTAGCAAAGTTCAGCTCTCAAGTTTAAAACCAGTCTGATTTATGGGTCTTCTAAACATTCCTTTCACAGGGATCTCTAGTTCTCCAGTTAACTGAGACTCAGTTGCAACACTACTCAAGCGTTATATTATCTATTCTCCATGCTCAAATTTGAGTTTAATTGTGAAATTGTCTTTGTGAAGCACAACAGCAGAAGCGGGCATTTTGCTAAAACAGTGAATTAGGAATCCTTAATTGAGATTGAGAAGTTAAGCTTAGTATTACTTTGGGTTTTGCTTTCTTTTTTGCTAAGACTAACTTTATAATATGATAACTTCTTTATTTGTGTGTATTTTTGTGATGGTCTAAATGAATTACCTACTTAATTAAATCCATATGTATTGGAGAATTGCCTGCAGTTATGAAAATTAAGCACCAACACCATGATTTATACAAAAATTGTAAGGCTTAATAAATTCTGAATCTGTAGAAAAATAACTATTTGTTTGTATAAATTATCAGACACAGAATAAGGTAAGGTGATTAATATTAAGAAAAAAAAAATCAGGAAAAAATCCAGGAATGTCATGCTATTCACAGATTCCTGAATCAAATGATTTCATTTAATTTCCATTCAAAACAGCCAGAAAGATATACTTTCCTGAAAAATGTAGTCCAGGATGTATTTTATGGAAGTACTTGTGATAAACAGGAGACACTAGCATCTATTTTTTTAAAAAATGTTTGGAGAATCTCTAAACTCAGTATGGTTTTCACATTTCTCTGATAAAGGCTTGTAATCTAAGTCCTGAGAACTTGTAAGATCCAGTCCTCATATATTAAAAGGAAAAGGAAAAAAAAAAGCAGCAGCTTAAGGAGCTTAAAATCCTTGATAACTGTATTAGAACAGAAATTCAGAGCATAATTGTCACTAAATTTAATTACTTGGAGTATGTAGGATGAAGAAGATCAGTGCAAGCAAAGAATGAGTATAGGGGGTTAAGCTAAGGTCACCAGAGAAACTGCAACTGCACAGTGAGGAAAAAATGCCATCAAAATGTGTCTGCAGCATATAAGTGGTGGAACGGTTGTCTCCGCTAACACTTTGAAGACATGAGATGTAAAATGGCAAAGGTATTTACTGAAGCCAAGATACGAATATGATATTGGTATCTTATAGTTGAACTTATCAAAAGCGATCACAGGTCTGACTGATCCCAGTGATTACAATTTCAGTCAGACTCTGAAGAGAACAAACACTATTTCCTGGCAATACAAGTGGGTGAGGTGAGGTGAGAGGAGGGGAGGTTTAACAAATCAGGAATCCAAAATCTAACAACCACAAGCACTTTAGGTTTCCATTGACAAAACAGTTAAACTGCAGAGAGTGCTTAATGATCAGTTATGTTAATAAACTACAGAACAATGTTGTATTCATTTTGCAGGTCTCCCATCTAAACCATGACACTTGGATTTCTTGGAGAACAAGGGGGTTTTACATACTTTGTCAGTTTTCAGAAAATTGGGGAATGAAGGATATTAGAATACATGAATATCAAATAATAGACTTTTAATGGAGCACAGCGATGGAAAACTGGAGCAAAAGAGACAGTACTGAAGATAAATGTACTAAACTATGAAGAAAGCTCCTTGAATATCTGGCAATGACTGAGACGATGCCAGATCTGCAAAGAAAAGATAATAACTTTACAGTTTGACTTTGATTTAGGACTCAAATGCCAGCCTGAACTGATGAGTCTTAATAAAGTCTATGAAGTAACTGCATGTGCTTTTAGCCATTGCAAACAGGATAAAAACCACAGTAGTTTGCAGAGCCCAATGCATTTTGCCTCATTTTTCCAAAGGCCTCCATTTAAATGCAAAGGCAAATGCTGCAGCCCAGCTGACATGGGGTGTAACACTGACACAGCAGTGCATTGCATTGCCTTCACAATTACAAATACATTCTCTAGATATTCTTAAAAACTTCTGAGTTGCCTTTGCAACTAATTAATGTTATTTTCTATTTCCATATTTTGGGGTGTCTCCCATGTTGCACATGTGGAACTTCAGGTACTATTTCAGTATTGGTGCAAAAGTACCCTCAGAACACATAGCAAGAAGTTGTTGAAGGGAACCCTATTCTCCATCGAAAAAAGAGTGTTCAAACAAAAAAATTCTTTATAAAATAGCACAATTAAATATTACTGAAAAATAGAATGAGGTAACTACTTTGAAAGCCAACGAGGTAAAAACCCAAAGAACAACCTGCGAATTAAAGCTGGGAGTGGAGGTCAGGAGGTTTCATCCTTTGTTTCTGTTATGGCAGAACCCTACATATGAACTTTGACAAGTGCCCTTTCCCCCACCATTTTCCATGTGCAAGTCATTCATGTCCTAAAGATCTGTGAGATTAATTCCTCTGCACTTTCAAATTTGCAAGGATTTAATTAGCTTGAGTGAGAGCCATGCAGTCATACCTAAAATACAGTCTAATATAGAACTGAAAACAGATAACATGAAATAATGCCGCAAAGAAATAATTATGGGAAAAGCAATCACTGGAGATTTTTGGCACACGTTGCCTATGTAGCATAAACAAATCCCATTTTGCTGGTATCACTGAAGTGACATACACATATACAAACACTAGAGCAGAGTCCAGCTTTTCATTTAAGCCCAGTGTCTTTCTGTGCTACTAGAATGCTGTAGAACGCCTAAGGCTAATCATACAGAGCAATACCAGAGGAGGCCTGCAGCACCTGAACAGCTGAAGGAAAGAAGATTACATTTTTCTCTCTCACACACACACTCCCACACACTCTCATTTAATCTGTGGCAAAATTCTCTTGAGTTAGAAAATGGGTCAAGATAGATGGTGTTAAAGCTTATCTACATAATGCTTCTGTTCTTGAGTCTTAGATTTTCTGACTGGAATCAAAATCAGGAATTTTTTTCCTGCTGCTCAGGTGGAGCCAGTGTTCAAACCACATGTAAGGAGCTGGTCCCTCCCGCTGACCTGTTCACTAGGTGAACAAAGGCAGCGGCTGGCTATGCTTGCTTCATTACTTAAAATTAGACAGAACAGTCTTGCTTCCCCTCTTGGCAACAAGTATTCTGAACAAGCTACTTCTTTACATTACCTCACACTTTATTTCTTCTGAAGCTGGGGGTTGCTATTGCAATTATAAACTCTAGTTAAAATTAATGAACAGAAGTTTGGGCATGCAGACGTTAAATAGTATCTTAAATGTCAACAGTAACATGAAATTTGGGGGATGCTTTTCACCTTCCCTGTGCCCTCTGGGATAGTTTTCAAGGTTTTTATTCAAATATGCTTAAATAAAAATACTGAAGATATTTTCTTAAAGATTTTTTTTCTCTGCTTTTGAAAAGAGAAAGTGTGAAAGAAGCAACATGATGCCTCTTTCATTGTCACAGAGCTTGCACACTTTGCCGGATCAATGGTTCAACACAGCATCACAAAGCCATTAATACGTGGCTGCCAAAATGGGCTTTGAAGCACAACAGCCAACTCAGAAAGGCAGAAAAAGCCCACATACAGTGTTATGAAAGCCACATCTGTGTAAAAATCTCTTAATGTAGGCTAACCAATTGACAGCCTCCCCAGGTCTAGAGATGTTTTCATCTTTGTGGTCTTTTGTATTTGTATTGATGAGACAAACCTGTTTATATTGTAAACATGAACCCATGAGTGCATCTATACTTCATCTCATGCATTCTGAGTAGACCACTCAAGTCAATACGGGCTCATAATGTGTCAAAATAAACCTATTCTCTAAATCTTTGCAGTAGAGGTGCATGCACTAATCAGGCTTTGAGTTATAACTCTTTCTCTATTAACAACACTAATGTTGAAATGCATTTGCAGAAATTCAGCTTTATTGATTTCAGTGTATATTGGCTAGAAGAAAAGGTTCCACTTACCTCTTAAAAAATGATAAATAAAAAGCTATCCAGACTTTGGAGAACTAAAAGGTTATCTAAACTGTATTTCTCAGGTTTCATAATGACTGCTAATGAAGCATTGCACCTTTGATGCTTCTACAGCATGAAGTTGGAGGATTAAAGAAAACATAAGAAACAGTAAGATCCCGCATTTTCCTTTTTATTTATCCTCAGCTACTGATTTGTGGTGTCCCATGATCATTTTAAAAGTGATCTGTGCAATTCTTATCTGTCATGGAAATAAATTCATTCACTGGGTGGCTGAACAACATGAGATGAAATAAATTTCTCAGAAGCCTATCCCTATAAGGCTGCTATCCATTACTCTTGCAAGTTTGCAATAGAAATGGCTTTACTACTATGCAGAGAGTATGGTAAAATGTAAAGCACTGTGAAAGATACATTAGAACAATAAATATAATTCAAACAATATATTAGTGACAAAATATTTCTGGATGTGATATGTGTATTTATTCTGGCAATTTTTTGAGTTTATCAAAGTAAATGCAAAACTTCTTAAATCTGAAGTTAACCCAAGGAGTAATAAAAGTGAAAAATGATGCACAAATTGACATATTCATATAGCATGGGGATTAACACTTTCTCATTTTACCTATATATAGTACCTAGGTTTGCAGACTCTCTGACAGATGTGATCATCATAAGTCAAAACATTCATCATAGTCAGCTACCTGATTTCATCTTAACTCTTCCAGGTGTTCACTGTCTATACTGTAAAAGCACATTAAGGATCATTATCCTCTTTTCAGCCAGGAGTATCAAAGCCTCTATATCCAGTGCAATTATAATTAAAGCCTGATCACACAAGAATAGCCTCAGCACGCAAGCTGGTTTACAAAAAAGCACCTAATTGTATGCCTAACTTTAAAGACTTGCTAAACTACTATTGCTTTAAGTGGGACTTCAATCCAAGTTTAAATGCAGGCATTGCTTCAAACCTGTAATGAGCTGTGGGCTGATGGCATTGTGACATTGCAAGTTTGTGGTCATTGTTCTTCTCCCACACAATTCCAGCTTTATTATGTTTGCCACTGACATATTATATTCAAACAGATTGGTTGAGCACCAAAGGTATAATACAACAGATATTCCAGCAAAACAATAATTTACCCTTTAAAAGTTTTGCCAGATTCTTAAAATTCCAATTAATTTATTTTTAATTATGAAAAGAAGGGAAGGTGTTACTTGGCTGAAAAAGTAAAAATAATAATATTTAATCCATAAAAAAGCCTTTAGTCTTTCCCATTTTCAGCAAAAAGCTGGAGGGAAGGTACTTAGACACAGATTTAATCTAAATAATTAAAATCTCTGCATAAGAAATGGGTTCTTGCAAGGTAGCTTATCCGGATAACAGTCTCTGTCTGAACAATGACCTGGTGGGATCCATTACACAGCCTCAGGCTCTACAGAGTTTTGGACTGTTTCGTTCCCACTTGGCAAGGCCTCTTACTGCACAAGCCACCTCTTTTTTATAAGGAAGTCAGATATTAGATACAACATGCTCCTAACATAACAAGGTCCTCACAGTCTACTTTTATGCTCTAGGGTGTGTTCCTGGGGTCCATCCCAGCTGGTGAGTACTTTGTATGTGCATACTGCCATCCAGCTGCTCTGTGCCATGAGATCAATGGCTGAAACTTCTGACTGCGATGGTCACTTCCCCATTACACTCCAGACAAGCCTGTCAGTTACCTGATTCACTAGTTTAAGCTCTCTTGTGACTATGTTCTGGGGGAAAAAAAAAAAAAAAAAAATGTAAGCCTAGCAAAGACTTTTCCTGCAACTCTCACTTTATGGTTTTAAGTCCTCAGAAATTCTGACTTCACAACTAAATATCAGACTTTTGATGATGTTTTCCCTGCCCACTCTGGACTCACCTTTGGTGAGTTTAAGAACTCTGATCATGTCAGACTGGCGAGCTCATCCTCCCTTATGTCTTTTGCATGATATACTTATTTTGTTTTTGTCTTCTGTGCTTATTCCCACCTCTCATGCAGCAATATCCATTCAATATTGGTTCCTACCTTTTCAACCACATCTTTTGTACAGCAACTTTTCCCTTTTCTCTGGAAGGGCTCCTTGAACCAAAGATCAAGTGTTCCATAGTATGCTGTACCTAAAAGACAAACAGCCAATTGTCCTTGACTGTAGCATTGACAATTTCTCAACAAGAGCCTTTATTGAAGTTTTAAACTCTTTTCTTGGTCAGACTAGCAGATTGAAGTGCAATTCAATAAGCTATCCAGTGCAAATCAGACAGGTGCTAACAAATAATATGAAACGGAGTTCCTACAGGTTCATTTGACAATTTTAAAAATGGCCAATAGTCCTCTTTCACATTACAAGACATCAACAGCATTAATTGTGAGGGAAACAGTGTCCACGGAGAGCTCTGATTCTTTTTGCATACCCTTATTAGTGAAACAGCCAAACAAGATGAGCCTGCATTTATGTCCGATGCAAAGCCAGTGAAATACAGTCTCTTTGACTTCAGCAAGCTGTGTGTGCATCATACCCTTCAGCTTAACTCTGTATGAGCTTCAGAATATAACATGCGGTTGCTTTAGAGTTTACAAAGGTAGGATATTATTTTCACTGTCTTACCTTCATGGGTAACTGGAAGAATGGCTGGCAATGACATGTTCATAGGGAACTTCCTGCTTTCTGAAATAACAAAACTTTTACACAGGAACTTTCCCAAAGTTAATATTTAACTCTAAGTTATGGCTGCACAGCTTAGGGTTGCAGCAGGACCACGTACTGTAGAGATAATAGGATGGAATCATAGTTCTGCTAACTCTCTACTAAGGAATACAGTTCTTCATGTTCATATTTGATTTTTCTATCCTTGCCTGACCTCTCTTACACTTTCATTTGAGTCAATTGAATATTTTACCCTAACCTATCTTTTGACTCCAATAAAAGGAAAATTAAATGATATTGGCATACATTGATCTTCTATCTTTCCATAATCCCTTTGTCAATGTCAAACAGACTAAAGAGTTACAGTAGCCTTTTTGTAGGGTACCAGCATATCTCAGGTGAATGAAAGATAAAATAACTAAAAGTTTCCATCATGAATGAAAAGTAGACAGTGAGTACCTGTTAATGATTAATTTTTAGATATTATCTATAATACCTTACAGGATTTAATTGTAAGTATGCACTTAATTTGAATGGAAAGTCACTTCTGTCATTAAACAACACAGAATAACACATTTCAACTGTTTCTTTCCCCCGTTTATTCAATAAAAATGTCCAAGTTGGTGCTTATCCATTAATTTTGGTTTTACAAGTGGCACTAAACCTTTCTGAGTGGTTTCTGAGAGCCACATAAAGAAAGACTTCCTCATTCCTCTATAATGGCTAAATATTGTTATCAAAAGGGCTAGAAGAGCATCTTTTTCACAATTGCAATTTAACTATCCATGGTTTAGCAACATGTCAGAATATCATGGTCATACTAGAATTAATGAAGACAGCTGAAAAAATAGAATATAAAAGTGAGTAGTTGTTGGAAAGGTTATTTTGGGATAGTAATAATTGAATGTAGAAGCAGCTCAGTACTATTCGTTGCATACCTTTTCATGAAGATTTTTCAATACAGTCCGAAAATAACAATGAGGGAATGATGTTTGTATAGAATATTCCTCCCATAAAAATGCAAAGATAACTAATGTATCAGCAGGACCATATGATATGGTAACCTGCACGCTTTAAAGCACTCCTGTAAGATAATCTGTCTTGTAGGATATTGAAACCTAAATACTTCTGGGGATATGGACCCAAAATTATTTTTCATTGACTGGTTGGGTAAATTAATTTCACTTTCACTTAAATCCTCTCACGCTGATGTTTAAACGAGTCTTAGTATAAATGAGTGCAAAGTGTCATGCTTTTGTGTTTGGGGTTTTTTTAATTTCCTTATTTGTTTCATAATATAAACTGAAATCTGTTCACCTTCTTGAAGGAAGTTCAGCTTGATGATACAGTTGAGAATAGTGTTTTGGATGAGTGCCATAGGCAGTTTAGACACAGTCAGCTGGAGGATCAGCATCATGTGTTGCTCTCATGGATTCTTATGTTGGTGTAAATAGGGAAGAAAGCATTAATTGACAGTGAGAGGCTGCATAAACCCATTTTGTTACATTGTCATACAAGGACAGTGTGGTGATTGCAAAGCTTATTACCTGTTTCTAAAATAATGTCTCCGGTGAAATACTGCATGTAGGAAATAGAGAAAGTGCGCTAAAATTCACTGAGAAACTGATGTCACAATTGTCTGATAAATACCTCAGAATTACATAGATGCTACTGAGATAGACTTCTGATGTTAAAAAATATGTAAAATCATCCTCCAACATAAATTCTGTGCCCATTTTCCATTAAAATATATTATTACTCCCTCAATAATTTTTACTCAGAACTGTGAGCTGTAAACTCTGACACAATTTGTCAGGAATCTATAAAAAATGAGGAAATAAAATCTTTAATGGATTCTAGATCAGAACAAAACAAAGACTGCTTTAAAACAATGTTGTCATCTTTGTCTTTCATCTCAGTAACGACTTATCTGTAATCCAAGTACTACTCACTTTCAAATATCCATGAAAAACAGGTTTCCACAATGTGATGAAACAATCAAAACATAATAAATTCCCATGTGTCACCTGAGCCATGCAAGCTCATTGCAAATTTGAGCTAACGTATTTTGTCATTAATTTCTGTCACTAATTTTCCCCTATGTTACATTTGCTGTGGACTGAAAATACCTGTCTGGTCAGTCAGAAAGGCTCAGCTCATGGTACCTGGACTGCTGAACTTGTTTGCGCTGCCCACAAGAAACAGAGTCACCTGTAGATAGGTTACTAAGTATTATTGTTGTTTGTTATTGTTTTTTTTTTTTAATGAATGTGATCCACTTTTTCCCTCCATTCACTTGCGGGGGGAATTATGATTTTCAATGAAAAACTCATTCTAGATAATATTAGAAATACCAAAGAAAATATTCATGTAAACCACACCCAAGTGCTTCCTCCTTTATGCACCTGCGCAACAAGATATGTCTAGACATAAAATCATAGTCTATTGTGAATTTATTCATGGCTATTTGTATACGCACCTCTCCATGGTTCTTGGTAGAACTTAAATGCTATCACTTGATTCGTACACTTTACCTTTGGTCTAGTAGGGACAGCTGCCTTTCTTCAGGGTGGCATTTAAATATTTTGTAACCTATAGAGAGTCCCTGTTGTTTCACTTGTAGTGAATACACAAATTCTGGTGTGTATTTTAGATATTTAGATAAAATATGGAGAAAGCTTATATTGATATACATCTCAGCTTCAACCTGCTGGCACTAATGGATGTTTAAAGAGGCTGACATTGCTTGAAGCATCTTTTACTATTGCAGAAAGTCATTTGACAAAGCCTGGTTTCCTGACAATTGTGCAACTGTTCAACTCTCCCTAGTAAATTGCCCATCCAAAATCAACCCCACAGCTTTAAACACTTTGCTACACTCCCTCAGTCATCAGAATCTAAACTGTATCTGCTTTCAGGCATACTTTCCATTCCTCTTCTGGATTATGAGATGTTCCCAGCAGTGATCATTATTTACTACATATTTTTACAGATTTAAGCACAATGAGACTCATATAGGTCAAGTACTATCTCATAAAATGTTAAATAAAGTTATTGGAAGTTTCAGGATGCCCATTTTAATCACAACTGTACCTGAGGTCAAATGTAAACCTCAGAATAAACAGAAAATAAAAAAGCCATGGATACTTTGGTTTTCACTTCCTCTTCTTGTCTTGAATTTAGATATACAAACTGCACTCGGATGTTTCTCCAATAATTTGGAGACTTTTTCTTGAAATGTAACTCTCCTAGGTCAGACTCTCAATTGACATATGTATCTGTGGCTTTAAATGATTTAGAAATACTACTTCTTAACCCTGTGTGATCTGGTTTTCTGTAGTATGACAAGGACTGGCACAGGCTTGCAAGGTGCTGTCAAAATGTGACAAATCCAATACTTGCCCAGCCTAAAAACGCCTTGTCTTGCCCACCACTTACTCACCATAGCTACTATTCTTTTCTAATGAACTAGGGTGCATAGATATTTAGTCTGTGTTGACTCTCATGTATTATGAGGTCCTAGGAAAAAAATACATGGACATCAAGAAGTATCTCCCATAAGGTAATGCTATAACTCAAAACCAGACTGAGATAAAGGAGCAAAGACCTCTTTCTCTCCAACTACCTCTGCTATTTCAGGCCTGGCATTGAGAGCAATGGTCACTCACTGTTGGACACCCTCCCTGACTGCACATCAACACCACAATGATGAATACTAATTGCACAGTTGTCACTGTCACCTGCTCCTTTCATAATTCTTCCTGTTCTTTCTGTCTCTTTCTTCTGCCAGTGTAGAGACAAAGCTACCTGACTAGACCTCCCTTCTACTTATGTGCAGTGAACACATTTGTCCAGCTGCCAGTTGCTGAAACAAGCCCCTGGGAGTTCTGTCTCTGTCCCACCCAGAAAGGACACCCAATGAAAGGCAACTACAAGCTACTTGTACTTGAAAGGCTCTGCTGAAAAGCAAACTTGATAGGAAATATTCTTCTTCTTGCTTTCTTTGAATCCTGATCATCCCACTTTCTGAGTGGGTCCTGCTACGTCAAAATGTAGAGACATTCATTCTCCTCCTCTATACTTTCAAACAAAAAGTGGCTATAGCTGTTGTGTGTTTTGAGCTCAGTGTTGTCAGCTTTAATCAGGCAAACCCATACATCAAGACTCAACCACAGAAAGGTCTGAGCTCCCAGATTGTGGTAGACTATATGCAGGAGATAAGTTCAGTTTCTCCAGAACACAGTCCATTTGACCAAATGTTCTTTTGAGGCTCATCAGGGAGATTCAACTAGTCACACTTTGGTGATGTTGAGTCTGTGTAAGGTACCAGCTCTGTAGCCTTCCATACAAAAACCGTGAGCTTTTAAGTCCCATGAGATGCTCCACTAGGATATTGTTGTCTAAAATGGAGATGCTGGTGGCCAGGCAGGTTCTGCAAACCCTGAAGTTGTATTGAATAGTTTTCTCTTCCAAAATAGAAAATCTCTCTGAAGACTGTCAGATTTTGACAGTCTCTATTTATAAAAAGCACTATGACATGCATGTCAAAGTGGTGATGGAATTTGCTAAAAGTTTGTGTGAGAATTGAAATGTTTTGTCATTTACTGTAACCTCCATTTTAGTGTAGTTTTTCTGATGGCAAATGATTGTGTCTAGCCTTCTGTTCCTCTGGCTGATACCCAGTTTATTGAGAAAGCTTTAATAATAGCATTTAGCTTTTACAGCATTTTTTATCTGAAGCTTTAAAGTACTTAACAGGAGTGGGTACTATTACCGTGATTTTTATAGGCCGAGGAACAGATTGGGTTACACAGTAAATACACAGAAGAATAGTGAGTAGAGCTCAGGTTTCTTGATCTTTAGGAGAGTGTGCTAATCACCAGCCAAATTTATCCTCTGGGAAAACAGTGGGGGTATAATTTTTGAAGCTATCTTTCCAGTGGTAGAAGTCCTCCTGTTGCGATGCAAAGATGAACTATAGGCAAATAATAACTGATCTTTTTTTAGCAAAGTTCAGTGCAAATGAAAGTTCAGCATGATGCATTGAATGCTTCCTGCCCTAATGAGGAGTTCTGCACCACTGTTCTTAACGATGAGCAAGACAGAGGCTTAGCGAATGTTGAAAGGGTTGGTTACCCTTTCCAGTTACAGGAGAGAGATGGGCTTCAAAGAGCATGAAGCAGAACTTGAACAAAGCAAGAATGGCATTCTCAAACTCAAATTAGTTCAGCATTTACAGCACTCAATGAAGCAGAAACTTTTTGTTGTTAGATTAAGTCAGAGCAGATACTTATTTCCAACAGGTGGAAGAAGAGAAATGAACTCACCAAGCATAGCTTCCTGCATAGGATCATAGTGATGAAAACCAAAAAGGTGTTCCATGTTATGTCCAGTACCAAATGAAATTATAGTGTGTCATAATTGATAACTGTGTGTTGGGTCCTGACAAAACACTTCTCTTAATAGTTACGTGAGACAGAATGAATTAATTGTTAGTGGAAAATGATAATTATGGTCCAATGCATTTATTTTCCTTAGTTTCTTATTAATTTTCCTTATCTTTTTGTACTTCTGGTCTACTAACTGACTTTCATTTACTGTTTTATTATATATCTTTAAAATCACTTCTTTTCGCATTTCATTTCATACAAGTGGATAGCATGAAATGAGGTGCACATTCTATTATGTGTATTTTCCTGAGGAAGTCATCAACAGCAACAATTACAGGGGTAAAATTTGTGGCTCAAAGTAGGGAACCTGTCTCCACTAAAGGGAACCTACAAATTAGAAAGGAAATTGAAAAGACATAATTTTTTTCAAACCAAAGAGGAATGTGCTATTCTTGTGTTAAAACCATGTTAAACCAAAAAGGAAAATATTCTATTCCATTCTCAAGAATGCTGAGATTGTATTGAGATTATATTTGTATTGTATTGTATAAGTGAACCTGAGAGGGGATTTGTGTGTCAATTAAAAGAATGCAAACTGTGGCAGGTTAAATGTAAAATCATAGTAAAACAGCTGGATTTTTTTTCCAATATTACTTGCTACAGCTTTTATAACTAATTGTAAGGCTTTTTGTTTGAGCATGATGGAGAGTATGCAAGGGTTCACAGCTAATGGGGATGTTCCTGGGGAAGCACTCAGAGAAGATAAAGGTTCATTCACCACAGAGACTCACTGGGACTTTCATGCAGTAGAGCATTTATTTTCTTGGGAAAAGTTGGAGGGACAGTCTCCAATAAAAGTGTCAGAAGAACACATTTCTGAGCAAGTCAATAAAGCAAATAACAATTGTCAAAACCAAATAATAGCTATGGAGGAAACCAGATGACATTTACAAAGGATTCCTACAGGAATTCTAATATGAAATTTCCCAAGTATTAACTAAGATATGTAATTTATTCCTTAATTTGCCAAGGTAGTAAAGGTTCCTATATCTTTTCCTGAAGCCTGCAGTTATGGCAGGAAAAACATTGAGTTATCAAGCTCTTTGCTTTCAAATGGTATGAATATTTTTGTGTTCTTACACAACAGTAGTTATTTAGGAACTAGTGAATGAAACTGAAAGAATGGAAATGCCTGGTTTCTGTTCTTTATGCATAGCTTTGAAATATTGATGGCAATAAATGAGTTAGTCTTCCTCTTGGTAAAGGATGGACATTTATGATCTAGAAGAAAAGTCCCAATAGAAAAATGATTAAATTAAAATATTTGCATGCTTCAGGTCACTAAACCACAGATTAAGGTAGTCAGTTACCTTCACTTCACTTTTCAGGTTCCTGCTATCAAAATGTTTCTATTTAAAGTCCTTTAGCAATGTTACATTCTTGAAGAAGAGTGGGTGGTTGTTTTTTTCAAAATAAAGGTAATTTTTGACCTGGGAAGTTAGATTCATTTTGTGAATTGGTTTGATTTGAGTGACTCAGGAGAAATTTTAAATGCTAGTTGATTACATATATTTTTGAGTTTTAAAAAATAAACCAAAACAAATACTTAGTAAGAGACAGATGGAGACAGACTTAAAAATGTTCAGCTTTAACAGCAGAAACAAGACAAAATTATCCAGAAGATAATTAAATAGAATTGCAGCACATCTGTTCTCAGGGTAGACTTGTGAGATTAAAATCTAAATTAATAGCTCTTTATTGCAAGAATTCCTCTTCTTATCTAGATACAGAAATTGTATGCACCTAACCAGCTGTAGCTCTTTATATTTGGCCAAATAAATTTTGTTCTGTAAACATCAATTCCTTTCTATTAATTGCAAGGAGAAATTTCTTCACGTGAGTTATTTTTTGGCATAATGATCTGTATATCAGAAACATACCATATAGGTTATATTTTCTGTGGCTGGACACATCGGCTTCCATGATTTAAGGTGAGAACAAGCCTCTGGAAATTTCACAAAGTGAGCCTTGAATTGATAAAGAATAGGTTCGTATTTTAGGTGAAAGTAGTGAAAACACAAAATTAAGGTAAGGATATCCAGTGGTTTTCCCTGCTGTTTTCAATTCAAATAAAGAGATGTTGAAGAGTTGATCCAAGAGTGAGTTATGACTAGGATGACAAGAGTTTTGAAAATTATCTGATGATGTCTCCCACAGTCATTATATGTAGCTAGCCCATTTGACATATAGTGATGTGGAACAAAGAGTTGTTCCCTCCATCTTTTCAAGCAGTATGTAGTCTGATGTCAAACAATACTGAAAACGCCAAAAAAAATGATGTCTCTGTTTTAGATTGATTTGCATGCTAATATCAGAAAATGCAAAAGTCATTGCATGTGGTACTTAAAAACCTGTTGTACATAACAACTGTTATTACAGAATAATTAAACGCTGACATACACTGAGCTGGCAGTAAAAAAAGTTCTGTCAGCTAGAAATTACTGCATCCAGACTTCAGACTGAATCTAAGAATGGAGTGAATTATAATTGTTAACCTATTTGAAAGGCTCTTGCTAGTTTTGTTTGTTCCCAGTTAATTTTTTGTAACTAGTATATATTTTAGAGTTTGACTAATTAGAAAGTCTGGCATTTTGATTATAGGAGATATTACACAGAAAGCAGGAGATAGTTGAGAAAACTGTAGAAGAACTTCAGAGTTGCTCTAAAATTTAAAGGTCATCAGTAGAGAAAAAATTGACTGCAATCAGAGATTAAGAAAATCAATCCTTGATGAATTACAGTGTTACAATCACAATGCGCTGCTGGTCAACAAGTCAGTTCTGTTTGATCCATTCTGAACGGTGCAGCTCCTTATCCTTTGTGTTCAGAAAGCTGAATTTCAGGCTTAGAGGAACCTGCAGTGAGAACTGCACAGGATATATATTGATGAAAGTGTGGCAGAGCAAGGGGAGTAAGGGTAACTTCCTGTATTTTCTGCTCATGTATTCTTTCCAAACATGCCCTAGTATTTCGAAATAACCAAAGATTATGTCATACTGAATTCTGATACCAGTAATTCTTCTACCAGCAATTTTCTAACCCGTGTTTTTGGAACACAATAGAGAAGGATACTATGAATTTCAACTAGTCCAGATCCTTCTCTAAGTAAAAGAACAGGATTCACAGGAGGGGAAAAAAGTGTATTTGGTTGTTGTTGTTATGTTCAGATATATTCTAATAGGTTTTTTACAGTATCCTTCTTGCTCTTTTGCATTGCCAATGGACATTGGAAGATTAATACACCCATATTATTAAAAACAGCATCACTGAACATTTCAGCTCTCATTTCTCTATTTTTTTAAAAGTTTATTAAATTAATTTAAAATTAAAATTTATATTTGCATCTATTTTTTTCTATCTCTTAGAATACGTTGAGTCATTAGGATACACATTAGTGTAGTATCAATTTCCTCTAAGTAAAACAGGTAGCTAAATATTACTTTGAGTAATTTGTGTATTCAGGTTAATATTTCCACTTTGCTAAAACATAAAAATGTGAAGTCAAATTAGCATTATAAAGTAATCCAACAACAATGTGGAAAGCACATTTTCTGTTACATCCTGGAGTGCCATCTATATTTATGAGTTCTAGAAAACAAGAGCTTTTGACTTGATTGGCAATTTCTAGTGATATACCAGCCTAATTTTCTCAAACCACTGTTACAGGATCATCATCTTATCTCAGACTGTAAATATGCAAACTTCCAAAATAATGTTGAGAACCCAATAAGATGTGATATTAACAGAGCAATAAATGTAGATCCATTAATGAGAATTGTCCATGTCAAAACACATGAAGAATTACTCTTTGTACTGTTGAATTATTATTAGCTTTTGTCATTGTTCTTGTTGCACCATGATGATGTAGACCTGGAGTCTTGAAATGACGAACTTTTTGAAACTAAGTTGCTAGTCAGTCCAATTTCTTGGCCTTCTGAAACAAACTGACTGGACCGAGTGGGCTTTCAGCAGTCCTTAGCTTTGTTCATTGCAGCTACATATAGGCAACTCTCTCTGAGTTGTAAAAAGAAATCCCTGATTCCATTCCTTTTTTGAACTTGTCGGTATGATGTAGAAACCTTTTTCTGCTTGGAGGGAAAAAAAATAACAGGATTCTTACTGTCTTTCTGCTTTTGTATTTGAGGCTTCTCTAAGAGCCTATGCAGTACAATGTCCCTGTTTAGTTTTCAGCTCTGCTCTGACCTCTTTTCTGCACTAAGTCTTGCAAAAGGATTACAAACCATGGGGACAAGTTGCTGTGCTTTTGTAATTCTCACCTTGGTCTGTAATAGCAGCTCCCTACTACCAAGTGGAGGAAAGGATTATTCTGAAGTTGTTCCAGGCATGGGGAACTTTTAAAATAATTGATTCTGGTGGGAGCTACAAGACTGAAATCATAAGTGTGAAATATTTTGCCATTAATGCTTGAACATAAGTAATATAATGACAAATGGAGCTGTGAATATATGTTTTTTCTTTGATAGGTTAGGACATATGATCAGGAAAACCTCTCAGATTTAAACTCACCTTCATGAGCATGACAGCCAGCCATAAAAGATTTCTGCATCCGTGTTTAAAAAGACTCTATGTGGTGGTCTGAAATCCTTCGTTGTCATCAATACGCAATGGTATGTATCACTCTGTGCTTTATGCAAAGATAATTCCAGTTGGTAATAATCTTTCCATTTTTAATTGGGATAGCATTTGGCCATACCACATAGCAAAATAGCTAAACAGACCTTTTTTTCTCCCGGGTCATCTCTCCTCCTCTACTATTGCCTTCCCTCTCTCTGCTCCTGCTGGAGGGTGCTGTTTAGAAGCATATATTTTAAAGCAAGATTCCTGGAAGCCAGGCATACAAGGAAAAAATTGTACAGTGAGTGAAATCCAATGAATCCTAAAAGGTGTGTGTGTCCCTGGTATGGCTACTGCTTGTCTGTGGTATTAAGTCCTTCTCTGAGCTGCTCAGCCACAGAGAAAGCAGGTTTGGCCTTATTGCTCTATACTGTGTTTATGGAGTCCCATACCTGATTAACACAACTCAGCCCTCATCTGAAACCAGCTGTGACATGTAAAGAAGTGGTTGTACATAAACAATGTAAGTGGTTTGGACCCATGCACTTCTTTAGACAAGAAGTACAGTTTTAATTGGGTTTTGTGACAGAAAGTACAGGTTTTATTTGTTTGCTAGTTTGCACATTTGCTTCCTGGATCAGCTGGAGCATGTGGAAGCCTCCTTTATTGTGAAATAGATCCAGCCTAAGGGACAGGTCTCAGGCATGCAAGGGAACAAAGGCAAGCAGCGAGTGAGGAGAGCAAGAGTGATGAGATGGGAACCTGCAGATCAGCTTGCCTTGTGAGACTGTGAAAAAGAGCAGCAAGTAGAGAACCCAGCCTGAGGTGGCAGAAGAAGCCTTTCCAGGGACTGGAAGTAGCATGCAATGTTAATGGTGACTTAGAGAGCCGCTGAACTGACTGGAACAAATCCTGTCATCCGACATCTTCCTGCAGGGAGAGAGAAAGCTGAAGGAAAGGTATCCATGTATCCTTCTTGGTGCTCATATATATGCCTAATTACTTTGTGATTTCTCTATTTAAAATATTAAATATTCCAGTTTCTATTCTAATACAACTTAGATGTGTTGAACTTAAAATCCCTCGGACAGTTGGAGAGACATTTTTACAAGAAAAAACTCAAGGCAGGTTGATTTCAAATCTCTGACCACCCAAGTATCCTGCTGCAGTATGTACCACATAATCTAGTTAGAGTACAAGCCCTTGGTTCATCTCTGAGTGCTTGTCTTCTGGCTTGAGGAACTTCTGCAGCTTGTGCATTAATAGGATAGAACTAAGGTGTGGTTTGCTGTTAGCTATATGCATCCATGCTCTAACACCTTTGTGAACAAGAAGGTGCCGTTCTAGAGTGAAGGGCTAGCTTTCTTGGATAGTTATTGGAAAGTCTTTTGTCACAGATAACATCTAATGAAACGCTACGACTGGTATGAGTATCAGGGCGTTGAATGACAGAATGATAAATTTGTTATTCTGTCAAAATGACAATATGAATGGCAGAAGGGTTGTAAGAATGGCAGCTGTTGCTGGCATCTAGATTAACAGCAAATCTGCTTGCAGCTTTTCAGGGTACCCAAAACAAAAAGGTACCCTAGAACCAGTGATGCCCTTTGACCACCTTGACATACACATCTTTGTGTCTGAGTTTGGGACAGGCCACTTGGTAAGTGGACACAATAGACATGAGGGACATAGATTTAATTTCAAAGAAAATCACCTTCTCCAACTTTAAGGTCTCTCATTCCTTTTTTTGCCAAATTTTTATTATCAGTGCTATTAGAAATTTCTTAATTGATAGGCTTCTCAGAACTTTTATACTTTTTTGGACTGAATGTTCTGGTCCTGATCCAACAAGGACCTTACAGACATGTTCAGAATAATTCCTTTTTTGTTTGTTTTGTGAATGAAATATATCAAATTACACATTACAAATGTTCTCGAAAAAATCTCCTATGACATAACATGAAAACACAGACTATTCCAGAAAAAATGTTACGTAAAAGGACTTTAACACAGTGTCATGCCCATTAATGGAAAATTATTCAGTATTTATGGGGAAAGGAGTATGATGTATAGCAAAAATTAATGTAATGGTCATTTGTCAGCAAAAGCCTGAATTGGTGTTCGATCGGCATTTAAAATATGTGTCAGTGTGTACTATATATACACACAACTACCTGTATACATACATATAGTGTATAGGTTTAAAAAATGGGAATTACTTTCCAAAGCTGGCACAATCCGATTGGAAGGAGCTAAACTCAGAGGCAATATTTTTGATTTCTTAATTCTGAAACAACAATTACTTGCTTCAGGTTTTTGGGTTTGTTTTTGGTTTTGTTTTGTTTTTTTTTTTTTCCTTTATATTTCTCATCTTCTCATTTTTTATAAATCTTCCCTTGATTGTTAAGGGAAATTCTTACATTAATTTGATTAATTTGCTTTTTCAGTGTACTGCCATTTCACGATTGTCTGTTCTGTCTGTAACATATTTTGACTGCGATGAAAAATATTAATTTCATATTTTTACAATGATAGCTGAGTTAATATCTTTGCAGAATCCTCAAATTGAATACAGACTGTGTGATTTAAAAGAATAAGCACAAGTCAGACAAGTCTATTTCAGCAAAATGACAAATATCATCCTTTGCTACATGGTCAATCACAATTTGTATCACAATCATAGTTCTAACTTTTTTTATTGCTGCGTAGCAATGAGTAAGTCTCTGTGTAAAAGTATGGGAAATATATCTTGGGCTTCTGCTGAATCTCTGTTTTGCTTCAAAAAGGCAAGCAGGGTGCATGGAAATTTTCTATGGAAGTTTAAGCAACTGCAGTTCTTCCTGGCATGAATACCAACATATAAATACAGCTAATACTAATGTTAGCAATGAAACGGAGAATTTTAAATAGCCTGAGCTATTTAAAATCGCTCAACTTCTTGATGTCAAAGGTGGGTTGTCTGGTCAGTAATACCATAAATGTTTTCAAAGGTTTTGCTGAAACTATAAGATGAAACAATGACTTTTATGTGCCTCTTCACTGGTTGTTTCTTCTTTGATCACCAGCTTTTCATGTTTTCCTGGCAGGTAAAATATGCCTCAAATTTGCCCTTTGTTCATCCATATTCTCTTCTTGAAAGACTTCATTTGACTAGTCTTCAGGCTGTGATAGCAAAGCTATCCAAACCTGTGATGTACATTAACCTCCAACAGCAGGTTATATCACATATTTTCTAAGAAATATATTTTTTAATATTCCATCAACTCTGAATTAAAGTTATGTAAAATAACCTCTGAAATTTACTTTGAGACAGAGAAAGGCAAGGTGCAGTTAGTACAGACTTGTCTTTTTCTAACATGTTTTTAATGAACTGAAGATGCTGAAGGCATAAATAAATGTGCCATTCTACAGCATTTGCATATCCAGTTTTGAGATTATAGAACTACAGAAAGGTTAGAGTTGGAAGGGACCTTAAAGATCATTAAGTTCCAACCCCCCTGCCATGGGCAAGGACACCTCCAACTAGAGCAGGTTGCTCAAAGCCCCATCCAGCCTGGCCTTGAACACTTCCAGGGATGGGGCATCCACAACTTCTCTGGGCAACCTCTTCCAGTGCCTCACCACCCTCACAGTAAAGAATTTCTTTTTAGTATCTAATCTAAACACATTTGTCAGAGATGCAAGAAACAGCCCAAAGAATACAACAGGATAATTTGGGTACAGGAGAAATACCTAAATAATCACTGGTTAGTTACAAACCATTACCATTAAAAAATTACCTGAAATACAGGTATCTGTACAGATATCAAACTAATTTTTGATCTTGCTGAGCTCTATATGTTAAAAGCAGAAATGCTTTATGAACTGCTATGACAACTACTGAACCATTTCGCAGACATGGGGATGTCCCTGATTTATGCTACAGTGTAGTACAGGTTGATTACTCCATGTCACTCTTCTTTTCCCTCTTTGCCCTATTTCCCTCCTTAAAGATTGCACCTAGTTAAGAATTTATTCTTAAGATTTAATGGAAAAGAAGTAGAAGACATTACAGAGCATATACATATGGTATTATATAAATTCAATTGTTCACCCCTCCCCCCCCTCGAGTACAGTATTTAGTTCTGGGTCCTTGGTTGCAAAGGAGATATATCAAAACTGGAAACAGTTCAGAGGAGCAACATCGTTGATGAAAAATATATAGGAAAACTGAGTAGCTTGGGACTCATGACCATGAAAAGGCCAGACTTAAGGGGGTCTGATTTTTCAGTGCCTTTTCCAATGTAGGATTTAGGGACAACCATATTAAGCCCTTCAGATTCTCTGAAACAAAATAGGAGGTTGTGTCATGAGCACTAATTTTGTGAAACTCCTTGTTAACGGATGTTGTCTATGCTGAGAGTTTTTTTTTTGTGCTCAAGGGCAGAATTGACAAGCACTTGAAAAAGGCATCTTTTCAGAATTATTAAATGGACAAGCAATCAGACACTCAGGAAATATGAGCCGAAAATAGTAAAAATCTAGTAAAAATAATACTTATGCCTATATGTTTTCTCTGGTTTTCTTCTTCCCTAGGGTCCACTTACAGCTCCTGTTTGAGACAGAATAATGAACTGAATAGGCCCTTGATCTGAATCAGTGTAGTCGTTCATGTATTTTTACCTACTCTCTGTCATACCTAACACCCTAACACATCAGATATTTATCTGCTGTTTGATATCCATCTTTCTATCTTGCCAGTCGTCCTCTTGCATTCAGCAGGGTGTCTTGCCTATCTGGGATTAGTCATGCTTATCTTGCGCTTGGTAACTTGGTAACTTTCCCTTGTCTGGGTGTCTTGCACATACCTCTTTCTTTGCTGTTTTGATGGTGACACTGCTCAAATACTTAGGTTAATATAACTAAAGTATATGTTGTATTTTGCTGTGATGACATCTTGCTAATAAATTCTTTTGTGCCATTGTTGATTTTGCATGTATTCTGTATGTATGTTGATATGGCCAAAAGACTACCACAGGAGTGAAAATTAAATTTTAATGAAATCAGTTTAACCTAACTACCCTGTCTCATCTACTGCTGACAGTGGGAGCATGTGAGGGCTAGGACAGCAGAACCGTATGTGACAGCAGCTGCTCTTTAAAGAAATCTTAATGTGGCTTTATGGTCCCGTCCCCTGTGCTCATACCAAAGAGTTCTTGCACAGAGGGCTTCCTGTGTTTATAGTAGCAGTTGTGATGTTTGTGTCGATCTGGTTAGTTTTCTGTGAGTGAGCTTCTCACGTGAAAAACTGTGAATGCACCACTCAAACTTCCTTTCCTTTCCTCTCCTCTCTTTTTTCTTTTTTTCACATTAAAGCTATTTTCAACAATTCACAAAGAGGAAGACTAAATTTATTTTGGTTTATACATGGCATTGTTAATTGATTTTGCAAATATATGATCGAGTAATTATTGAAAGTGTAAATATTCTCAAACAGAAATTTTCATGGCAATATTTTCAGGTTTTTTCATCTCCTTTGTATTCTTGTATTTCTTATAGTCCCAGAAGTATCTCTGTAAATATCTCTTGATGTACAAATGTCCTTTCTTTTTCTTTCTTGCCTCTTCCTCTCTGCATTTTGTGTATTTTCTTCCTTTCTTTATTCCTGTCCTCATTCAGTACGTTCAGAAAATACTGAATTAACTTTCTCCTACAATTTTTCTGCTCCCTCCCCCATGACTTTTCTATTTCTTTCCAAATTAATTTGCCCTGCCACCTGGTCTCCTTGGAATTTAGCAATTATTCAGTATATAAAGCCTGGCTCCTAACAGATGGGGCTTCCAGAATACACTCATCAACAATGTACATCCTAGGGCCAGAAGACTGTGAGTTAGATGCAGTTTCATTATGACTTCAATTTTCTAATGGTTGTGAACATTGTCAAAGAACATTAACGTTGTTTGTGGTACTGTGTCTTCTAAATAGTGGAGTTTAGACTAAGCCCTGTTTCTTTGATTTAGAACATAAGTTTGTTTTCCAGTTTTATGGTACTGATGGCACATATTTTATCGCTACAGGCATGAGAACCAAAATATAGTAATTACCTATGTTTACTTTCACCTGTGCTTTGCAGAAGGCATGTTAGTCTTTGCATCCAATTAGCCAAATCAGCATTTGTCATTTTCTAAAACTTTCTATGTCTTCATAGTTCACCTCTGCACTAGTTATTTCTGTATGTTAAAATAAGAGAGATTAATGCATGTTGGTTTTCAGTTGTATCAGGCTATATAAGGAATATGGCAAGCATTTTTTTTCTGACATGGAAATTGTTTTAAATGCTCAAAATTCTCAAGATCTGCATTTGCACAGATCAGAAACATTTGCTGCAGCTATATAATTTGGGGAGAAGAAAGAAGATGGGCTAGTGAGAAGAAGGAAATATTTAGAGAGAACGATAATATTCAGATTGAATAATGTTCAATCCTTGTGATGTAAGCAATCACTAACTTTCAGCATCTTGGAAGTTTCCATCCAGAACTAGGCTGCCCCTGTCCCTCCTTCCTTGTGCCGTGTAGCTCTGCAATGTCACTGTAAAGACTGTTGTCACCTCTTTATCCTTGCCAATGTTATTCAGTCTGCTCATCATCTCCCACAACTTCTGTACCTGGTCACTTAGCGCCTCAGCCACAGCATGGCTCCGGCAGATGAAGCCACCAGCAGCTCCAGCCCCAAGGGAGAAGCGCCAGGCCCTCCCTGTGGCCTCAGTCCTGTGTGGCAGCCTCCCTCCTTTGGAGCACACCAGGACAAAAGACTTCCTGGGAATACTTCTTCCAGCCAGCCCTGGGGACAGAGCCCTGTAGCATTTCACCATCACACTTATACAGTTCCATGCTGCATAGAGCAGAGTTTCTGGATCTCTTTCCCATCCCCAGCTGAGCTAACTGCCCTGCTAACTAGCAAAGTACCTGTTAGCTGTCTCTGCTGCATGCTTGCTTGCCAGCTAAATAGGTGTTCTCTGCTGCAGATGAACGGCAGATTATTCTCTAATTGGCAGATGGTTGCTAGACATTTTTCAGACAGCTTTGGTGATAAATGCTTTCTTGCTGCTGTATGTTGTGAAATGGCTTTTTGCATCATGCATGTGTTGTAAAAGCTTGGTTATATTCCCATGATACCATTTTAAACAACCACTGTGAAAGGGAGAACTGTCTGCCAAGACTTTGTGCTAATTGTCCTACATAACCAAGAAAAGATAAAAATGTTCTTTTTGTGATCAGAAGCTATCCTGAAGGATCAATTTTTAAAAGCATTATCAAGCGTTTAACTAGGCAAGAGGCTTAAACACAACAGAGAGATTCATTCCAGGAAATGACTTCTTTCAGAGGATGAATATTATCAATTTTCAAGGCTTAGAACACTAGCATTATTTGGATGCAATCCATGAGGAAAATGGGCTGCTGAAAGCTCACCTCTGTTATAAAGGTATTGCAATATAACTACTGATTTAAACCCCATTGTAATTCCAGCTTTTTCAAAATGTACATTTTTCTGTGGTGGAGAATGAATTGTTAATGGAGGCCAAGGCAGGGGCAAAAGTATAGTTTAAATGATCAAGCCTGTGCACTTATGGTATCAGAACATTTTTAAATTTTATATTAACATGAATAGTGTGTGGCTTTACAATGTTACAATGAAGCAACTTCGGCTAGCATATTTGCATAGTCAATGTGGTGGATATATAACTAGAGGCAAAGTTTAATAGCACAGTCTGTTCTCGTGCCTGAATAGGAAGGACTGTACACTTTCAGCAGCAGCTTTGGAGCAAAAAATAAGATTAAAAATATATAAGAAACTGGAACTTCTGTTTCAGTTTGGACATCCCAGAGGGGTTGATCAGGCCACAGTTGAAAACAGCAAAAGACCAAAGATTCTATACAGTTTCTGATATCTGAAGTGACAAATTGCAAACCTGTAAGCATGTGAATGCTGCTAGGGATGTATTCCCATTAATAATTTCCTTGTGATTTATATCAGGCTAAAATATCACTGTCAAAATGTCTTTGATTTTTGCCTTTACACTAAAAATAAGAAATTACTGTAGGGCTTTTCTCTTCCAGTTTTGTATTATGTCATTCCAGATCCTTTACTTTAACACCTTCCAGTCATCACCCTTCCAATCCATGCATGAATAAAGGTGAAGAAGGTTAAAAGATGAGTTAATTGCTATTGAGCGCAGGTGGAAATTTACAAAATTATTTAGCAAGGCGTTACCACAAGGCCCAGGGACCTCTAATGCTCACTTTCTCCTGTGAATGAGATGTTTTGCATCCTGCATGAACAAATTGAAGTTCAGTTGAAAGGTCTACATCATAAACACCTGTCCATTCAGTCAGTATTTATGTGGTTTTGATGCTCTACATATTCTGTAACCTGTGTATTTTAAAAATTGTATTCTAAGCTAAAGAAGGTTTATTTTTCATATGGAGTATGTCATCAGGGAAGTCTGCTGATTGTTGCTGCCACCTTTCTGAAGCATATGCACTTTCTAGGCCACATGTTAGAATGAAAGTCACAGTCTCAAGATAAAATTACTGACATGTATGTTACAGACACACTATGCACACTAGATGTAAATTCTAAGACTTTAAAACAATGAGAATTTCACACTCAAAATTTAATTTGCTCTGAGGAGTGTGCTGGCTCTTAAAGGTGTTTGCACACTTGCAGACACAGCAGTTCCTCCTCAGCTCACTCACATATAAGCCTACCTTTCCAATCCCTTTTTGAAAATGTTGATCTTCCCTGGTGGGTAAAAGTATGTATTTTGTCTTGTGTTTTGTTTCTCTTCCAGTCATGTCAGTTTAAATTATAAAGCTCTCCTATAATAAGTTCTTCAGTCATGGTGAAAGCTGAACTGGATTACTAACTTTTCAGCTAATTTCTATCCCTTTATTCGTACTAACTAATTAGTAGTTTTGTATGTGTAGTGGAAGTAGGAATGAAACTTAAACAGATCTTTAAAAAATATATATAATTTAAAGAATTCTTATAAGCATATCCCAGACTCTTGATTTTAATAACACAGATGAAAACCTTTCAGAAGACTTTGAAGAATGTAAAGGATGGGGTGATAGAATATTTTGAAGTAGTTTAACTATTCCACTCAGGACAGCGTTCTTACTAAATTTTACTTATACCCCAAAGCAACCAGTCTGTGTAACTAAAGTCTGGAACAGATTATTAAGCATGAAGATACCACCTCTTGCTTAAGATATTGATAAATTTTAAATTACTGGAGGCTGGGATAGTATTAGGGAATTAGTATGTATTGCTTGTCCTTTTCCTATACAGTTCCTAAATGTCTGCTACAGGGCTTTGCAAGAGACAGTGCAAAGGCCTAAATGAACCTTTTTTTTTCTTTAATAGTAAATATGTTCTCATGAATTTCTAAGTTACATCATTGAATTTTGAAAAAAATCTGGATTTCCAAAGGCTCATAATTTCATGTCAGCTTGGCTATTTCTGAAGGGAGTAATAAAGATGAAACAAGGTGAGGATTTCAAGTGTAACTTTGTCACATAATGAATATGCTAATGTTTTTTGCTGTTGACTGTAGGAATGCAGAGAAGTTGGAGTTTGAAGGGATCAAGCCCTTACACTGTAACATCACTCTCCACCAAGTGAACAGTGCCATTTATATTTGCACCTCTTTCACAGTAAAACTCATCCGAGTTCACTTGTTCACAAATCACTCATCAATGCTATGCTCCAAGAAAAAACTGGTCTCTGCATTATAGTCCCTGATTTACATAGCAGCTGTATGAATTTATAAACCTTTCATACACAGTAAATGGAAAAATAAACAAATTCCATTTTCAGTCTGAATTCTGAAGTGAAATAATTGGTGTAAGACACTGGTAATTAGGAAAGAAACTCCCCTGTTACAAAAAGTACTTGCTTTTTGAAAGGTTATGCTAATATTTTTATGGATTTGAAGATTACAGTCTCTTTGGGAGTTCAGTTTGAGGACTGAAAATCTAAGTGTATTGTAAGGTTTATTTAGCAAGAATATTGGGAAGGACCAAACTTTCATGAATGTATCCTTTATACATAGCAAAAATAAAAGGTAGTTTTTGTTTCTTTTTTAATTACTTTTAAAGATATTTAATTTCCTTGTGTGAGAATAATTTGCATTGTGTTGAAGGCATCACCACTGGAAAAAAAATAACAATGTGAAAACAGACCACAATTGCCCACTTTCCTTTGGGGATTTTATTATCATGTATATTGTAATGACTTGTCTTGATTTTCAAATAGGAAAGACCAACTGACATTGTTTCAATACAGTACATAGAATTCAAAATATCTTTTGGTAGAAAAGACTAAGATTTCTTTCATTAGAACATTTTCAGCATCAGTCCTCAGGACAAATAGGTAGATGTGAATTAATAAAGGTAAGATTTCAACCAGATCCTGAGCTTTGTACCCATTTTTAGGGGAGGTAAACTAAACTAATAAAACAATTTTATTCCTTTTTGTCCTGGTCTTTTTTTAACTGGAGACTGTTTCTTTTTTGGAGTAATTGAAGATGAATTTGGCTATTACTTTATGCAGTCCTACAAAACTATGCGGTTTTCTCATTTGTCAACATCAAAGTTCGATATCTTTGATATTCTGGACCCCCTATTTTAACTGTCAGTGCTCAGTTTAGAAACTTCCCCATGTGAAAACTGAGGTAAGAATTTTTCTACAATGTCTCTAACCATCTCCTCAAACACACCTCATGAAAAGAGAGTTAACTAAAACTTCCTAGGTCAGGTGACAGACTATTGTTTGTGTTTTGGGGAATTATTCCCAAGTTTGCAGCTATTTCTTCCCAAAAGCAGAACAATCACACTTCTGCATGTTGAAAATGGATGGCATGCCCAGCATCAGTGGAACATTACCACTCCTCAGTTTACCAGGAAAAGTACAAAATAGTTTAAAGCAGTAATATGCATCATTAAACAGTTAAAAACCTTATTCTACTGAGAAGCAAAAATAGCCTAGAAAATGACAGCTGGAGTTTAATTTATTCAAGAAAATGACTAGCCACACATTAAAAGTCTTTATGTAAAGTACTTTTAACTAAAGGAAGAATGGGAAGACTGTTATTGTGACTGCAAACTGTAATTAGAAGTTGCATTAGTAAGACAGGTTTTCAGGTAAATTGTGCAGTTCTCCTGAAAGTGCGAAATGAAAATCGACACCTTGTTTATTATTTTTTTATTCTGTGAGAAATATGTGCTCCTCTGTACTGTTCTCTTGTCCAGCATGACTACAAAAACCTGCCAACACAGAATCACGTAATCATAGAATGGTTAGAGTTGGAAGGGACCTTAAGGATCATCGAGTTCGAATGCCCCTGCCATGGGCAGGGACACTTCCCACTAGACCAGGTTGCTCAAAGCCCTATCCAGCCTAGCCTTGAACACCTCCAGGGATGGGGCATCCACAGCTTCTCTAGGCAACCTCTTCTCATGCCTCATCACTCTCACAGTAAAGAATTTCTTCCTAACATTTAATCTAAATTTCCCCTCTTTCAGTTTAAAACCATTACCCCTCATCACTATACTTCCTCATAAATAGTCCCTCCCCATCCCTCCTATATCCCTCCCTTTAGGTACCACATATTCCATGTGCATATGACTATTGAAGTACATGTGGCAATCCATTAGACCATCAGTTTCCTTGGGTTGACTTAGGTTGGGAACTCCATTTGAAAAGAGCCATCTCCAGTGCAAACTACTCTATTGTGTTTTGGTTGTGCTAAATGTCTTATAGGTTACACGGCTAGGTGACTGGAAAAAGGACTTTGAACTTGAGGTGGAATATTACACAGAATCACACACAGGTCTTGTCATTTTATTCATGACCTTTAAGTGACTGAATGATTTCAGTGTAACTTTCCAAAAAGACACCCTAAGACAGTGACCCATTTAGGTCCAGAGAAAGTGGGGGAAAGAAGCCTGGGTTCTCCTAAATAACATGGTATCTATGGGATCAAATTTATTAAGAGCATTTTTGTTAATGCTAGATGGCATTCTCTTTGTTAAAATTTGTAGATGCTGTACTTGTGCTTTGACTCTGAGTCCAAATTGAGGAAAGTTACGTTTGCTTTTTTGTTCTTAATCTGACATCTCTTATGTCCCAAAATAATGTATTGGTTTCTTTCATCACTCTATGATTTTGATACTAATAAAGATCACTTGTAGGTTACTTTTCAGGTTGTTTAAGCAGTAAGAAGTCCCTGGTGCTGTGCTGAGATCAGGCTGTTATGTTGCCAGAACAAATTTTGCTATACACTGCAATTACTTGAGTGCTCAATCACAGAGTGTATTTACTGTGATGTGATCACACTCTGAATATGCTACTTCCCGCTTGATTGTCACCTGCTATTTCATTACCGAAGGTAGAACAGAATTTTTGATAAACTGAGTATTCAAACTTGTGGGAATATCTGATATCAACATAAGGTTTATTCCCCGCCACCAATGCTAAGGCCAAAGTTCTATATCCAGACAGGTACTTGGGTGTTGTGAAGCACGGCATTTCCACTGTTCAGTGTTGGACATGTGAACATGACTGGAGTCTGAAGGGCAGGGTTATACGCCTAGGATCCTCACCAGAGCATCAAGATACCTGCTGGAGGAGACTTCCAAGCAGCTGCAAGTTGACTTAACAGAATTAGTTTATAGACAACACCAAATATGTGCAAAACTCAGTCTCCAACCCCTCTACTGGAGCTATTTCACTGTATCTGAAAAATCATGAGTATCATCTTGGGTAAGAAGAAAAAGTAAATATGAGCATAACACTCAGATCATGAGCATCTGGATAGTCAGGGTGCCTTGGGTTCAGCTCTCCTCTTAGGCAGTGATATGCTTTAACACTTCTGCAGGGAGTTAAGCTATTTGTCTGGGTTTCCTTAGACTAAGAAGCTTTCAGACAAGTTTTCTGCACTGAAGGAGAGACAGGTGGACTCTGTGCTTATTAGGGTGGGAAATGGAGACTCAATTTGAATGTCAGATTGGAATCTTGTGAATTCTATCAACGGTAGGGAAACTCCTTCTCCTGCACCTGCAGATTAGCAATTACAGAATAGATTCAGTGCCCCAGTGGAAGATGAGGGGCTGGGAAGTATGTCTAATGAAGAACCAGAGCTGGCTGAAACTGAACTCTGCAGCAGCAACAACAGGAAGCAGTTGGATATTCCTGCCATGAGGGGATGGAGTCTCCCATGGAGGCTCTCATCTGCTCACCTGAGGATTGAGGACTGCTAGGAAGAGATAGGATCCATCTGATCAAGTGAGGCAAGATCATCTTTGCCAACAGGCTGGCCAACCTGGGGAAGAGAGCTTTAAACTAGGAGCAATATGGAAAGAACAACAAAAAGTGAGTAAACAGTGGACTAGGTTGGTAAGCAAAGGATAAATCAACAGAGATCTTTACTATATTCAATCATCTGTGGACTGAAGGTTCTTCAAGTGAATGTATGCATCTTTCAGATGATACCAAACCTTTCCTAAAGGAAACATTTCTGAAATGGGATATTATAGCTGAGAATATCTTTTAATTCATTTACTGGGACATCAGCTCTGGAAATAGTCCACTGGTGGAAGATGACATCTATTACACCAGAAACCACTTTGGCTTCTAAAGGGACATTCAAATTGAATTTATTTGATAATAAAAATACAAACAAACCCCACAGTACCCTAGTTATGGTTAACCTTGCATGGAGGAATTGTAACAATTTGCCTAAGACAGTTGAGTCAGTGACAGTCACTGTGGTTTTGGGTCCCTTCCTAATTTTAATGAAATGTCTGCATCTGAGTTTTTAAAATTGTAGAAACAAGGTTTCTGCAGACCTTGGAGTACCACTGAAATACTCTACTAATGAATAGGCAGCAGTATTATTCCTGAGCTGAAACTTTTTGAATTAATTTGGGATAATCCTAGTGAAGCATCTATGAATCCTTGGAATGAGAGTCATGGATCCCTGAAGTCCATTTTGGAGCTATCATGGGACAGAAACGGTGATTATACATTCCTCTACCACCTGAGACTTAAAAGACATTGGCTGTCTTGATGATAGCTACAGACCATGAGTGGAAGCCATAATTAGGATGAGAATTGCTGCACCTGTCTGTGCTTCATGCTGTCTTCCCCACAAATCAGTTCAGTCTTCTCAAGTTGACTTTGAAGCTAATTAGCATTCCCAGACACCTGTAAAGCAAGAAAATAAATGTCTGCATCTGAGTTTACTGGAAAGAAAAGCTGTGTGTCACTATGAAGAATGGAGTCCTAGTCTTTGAATATGTGCTTGCAGTGTGACATATACTACATATGGACAGGCTGCAACTACATCCAGTAGCTTTCTACCTGATTTTCAGGGCTGAGAGCAATATGAGCTTAAACCTACATTGAATCCAACTTTCACAAGTTTGAATGCAAGCTGGGAGATAGGATCTGACCATTACTGCTTACTTTTACTATGGTAAATTTTGTTATCCTCAAGCCTGTTAGTATTGACACTGAGCCAAGAAACTTATCACAACCAATGAAGCCATTCAGCACTCAACAAGCATTTTCTGAACAGGAAACTGCTTGATAAATTTGTCTTTTAAGTTTGGAGTTTACCTGACTGCTGTTCATCTTCGGCATGGGAAGTCATCCAATACCTGAAGCAGTTCTGCCAGCAGCTCTCCCTGGTTTCCTACACCCTCTTCTGTTAGTACATGCTTTCAGGAATAGTGTACACTGATTCTTCTGTGCTCTTCTGAACAAAACGCATTTGGTTTAAATCATTCCTCTAAAGGCCAAATTAGTCTCTCATGTATTACAGACAATCTTCCATCAGCTGATTTTTGGAGTTAAGCATTTCAGCTGATTTTTGGACTTAAGCATTTTTGTGCTCAGCAAGATTACTATCAAAGAAAGAAAATCTAACAAATTTTAACTTTTTTTTTACCTGCTACAAAATATTAATTTTCCCCTATGTAGCCCTACATCTTTCATAAGGCCATTTTTGCCTATCACAAGTCAGTGACACTATCAGTGGAAACACTGCTGCTGGAGGGTATTTTGACAATGGATATTTAAGTAGGAAGTTCCAAGTCAAGAGCGGTTGGCCAGATTTAGGGAATGTAAGAGCAGCCATCAGGATCCAACCCATTTTGTCCTCTGTTACTGCTGAAGTCTGCTCTACATCATTAGCAGAGAAAAGAGCAATTTCTGCTAGATTCAGGAAAGAAACTGTTGACTCCAAACACCACTTTAAAGATGATCTGAAAACTGATGCTTGGAAGGAAGGGAATTCTGTTTTGTGGTCTCAGGAGTGATCAAATCACTGCTATTCTTGTAGTGTAAGAAGCAGCAAAAAGCCACTTTTTTTGCAATTGACTAATTCATGAGTCATTCGTCTTGTTGCCTTAATATGCTTCCCCATGCTGTTGATCTCAAATGGTATATTTATTCATTCTGCTGTGGTTTTTATCTATGCAAAAATTAAGTGAATGCAAATAAGTATGAGCGAACTTGAAATGACACTTTGAGGCAGGTTTGACTGTGGAATGAATATGAAAAATTATCTCTTTATCACTATGTAATCCTTGCAGCGTCATTGACTTATACATTGCTGACCTAAACACCCAATTTCTGAAAAGTAACTAAATGGCATGTGTTTACTAATTGCTATTAAAGACTGTAAATGGTAAAATTATTAATTGATTGTGAACAGATAGAGCACATTCCTTTAGAATATATTAGTAATAGGCTTTAAAAACAGAAAGACAGCACATGTTGAGCAGGGGAAAAAATGCAGGAAAATAATGAGAGAATAATCATCTAACATAACTTAATAAATGTACCTACATAGTAATTATCTTTAGCTGAAAGAAAAGCCACAAGTAATTTGACATGAAAATACCAGCTTCCAAGCGTTACTGAAGAACCAGTTCTTGACTTCTGACATCCACCTGAAGTCAGTTGGAGTCATGCATGCAAATACTTCTATTTTTATGGCTGAGTGAAAACCAGAGATTCCTTGCTTCATAGGCTGTCCATTCTCAGACGAATTTGGGTCATGATTACAGGCAAAATAAAGAAAACAAACAGAAAGTTTCCCAAAGTGTCAGGGTCCTGAGAGTATTCAGAGGCTTTCCTGATCATACCTATTTTCTTTTGGGCCTTCCTCCCACCTCTGACCCATGGCCCAGGACATCATTTCAGCCCAGCTCAGGGACACCTGTTCCTTGCCTGGAAACAGCCCAGCGTGCAGCCCAAAGTTCATGCTTCAGCTCACCAGCCAAGTAGTGAAATACAATAAATGTAATCTGTTTTGATAGAGGCATGTATTATGTGAGTAAAGTGACTACTTATGTAAGATTTCACCTGCTGACTATATAATACAAACTAGGGAGGGACAAATCAGTGGATTTAAGCAATTACCCCCCACACAGCTCTTCAGAGAGTTGTAAAAGCCAGGTAAATTGAGTTTCCAAGTTAAAGATTTTTTTCCATTTTAATTATGCATTTTTATCATGACAAGAATGGAATTTGAAGGAATTCTGAGTACCTATGGATGATCTTCCCAGAGCCTAAATTGGTTGCATGCAGAAAGACAAATGAGAATGTCCTCTATAAGCAGTGTTGATTTATTCAGAATTCAAATTAAATTGGTTATGAAAGTTGGAAATACATTAATGAAGATTAACAATAGAACCCTAAGGATCTTGAATAACTGAATTAGAAATATGAGAATGATTGATGCAGCAATGGTACCAAAACCCTTCTGAGAAAAAAACCTCCCAGTGTTATTATGGAGAATGTGAAGGGCAATGAACCACATACTGAACCCCAGAGCCTCCATGTCACTCGTTAGGAAGCGTTTGGAGGCAGCTAATTCCACACAAAGGCAAGTCCCTTGGCTGGTATTCTGTAATAGTGACTTGGATAAAATTCTTTTTTGGAAAGATTTCCAAAAAACAGATTTTAATAATTTCAGAAAGTTATTTTTTCCATAGTAACATGAAGACAAGCAAGCAAAAGCAAATAACTAAACAAAGCACACAGTCAATAAAAATAACCCACACTTTTCTTTTACAGATAAGTAAATTTTCTGTACTTTTGCGTTTTGGAAAACAGTCTTAGCAAAATTCAGAAAACTAGATTTGATTCTAGTCTCTTTTGAAATGAGGAGCCAAGTACATATTTCAGTACAACTTTTGTGCTTGAGAGCCTAATATTCAGAACCAAAGAATATAAGTATGAAGTTCAAAACTGAAGGTCTTCCTCGGATACTCAAGCTTGGCTAAGATGCTATTGCTCTTGGAAGCCATTGGCCATAATGTCTCCTGCATCCAAAGATGTTTTTAAAAAGACACTTAGTTCCTACACTGAAAATTTCCTTTTCTGCCATGAAAAATTTGTATCTGCAGAGTACCACACGCTTGATAAGTTGTCTACAATTCCTACTGAGCTATTCTTATCGAGCTATTAAACTAACCTGGATTCGCACGTAACCAAAGGAGCTACAAGAAAAAACTTTCCAGAAACAGTTTCACAATGATTATGTTTTCAAAAATCTTTTTATGTTCTATCAGGAAAACAATACCTCTCCTACCTAAAATGAAGGTCATACTACAACACGGAAAATATTTGATAGAAATACCTCCATTTAGAAACGTGTAAAATCCTTTGTAAACCAAAGCTGCAATCTTCACACCAATGTGAAGCTGAGCTATATTGCGTTTAGAGAAATTAAGTGCAGGCTTTAAAATTATCTGACCAGTTTTTATATTTTTTTTGGCACCAGGAGAAGTCAAAGAGATTTACTATTTTGCAGTAAATGTATCTGACTGTGGGCCGGAGGTACTTTTTTTTAAATACCTACATATCTCTTCAAAGGTATTTTATGCATTAAAATAAGTTTAGCACTTCATTAGCAACATTATGTATAGAAATGACACTTTTGTTTTGTTTTGAACTACTGTCACAGAACCCCTGGCAGTATGAAGCAGCCTGAAGTAGAACATATTTCTTCTGATGTTAAAGGCCACCAAGGTTTATTCATTCTCCAACACTCATTCTTTTGATTCAATTTTGATAAGAAGTCTCTATATTCAGAAAGTCCTTATATTTTCTCTTTTAAATCTATTTTAAAGTATTTGAATTACTTTGTGAATGATTCTGGGAGAAACAGCAGAGATTTTTCTGTGTGTGCAATGCATTTATAATTATTCTGATGGATACTGGACTCTTCAGACATGCTTAATAAAGGATCACAGACATAGATGGAAGTAATAATATTAATAACATTAAATGTTAAATAATATAATATGTTAAATAATATAATAAATGATATTAAATGTTAATGGTGCTGTATTTTATGAATGCTATATACTGTATATGCCACCTTCTTCATTTTATATTTCATACCTGAGCCCAATTTCAAGCACACTGGTATCAGGTGATATTTCAGGTAGAAAACTAGTTTGAAGCAGCATAAATATTTTCCCTTCATGTTGAATTACATTTCCATCAGAACTGAAAGCACAAATCAAGCCACAGTGTAACACTGAACTGAACTGCTGTAGCAATGATAAAAGAGAATGAAATGGAACCAGCAGTTTCTGTGACGGGAGGTTGGATCTTCACAGGAAGCCACCAAACAAATGAGCAGAAATAGAGACCAAGATGACTTACAGTTGGATGGTTTTGAGAGCCCTAGGAAGTGACATGACACTGACCTCTTCCTAGTGTCTTAATACAACCCTTTTGAAAACATAACAAATGAGGTGTTCTGAAACTAGATATTTTGAAATATTGAGGTGTTAAGAATAGAATTTTGACTTTTAAATTTTTGCATTTAAAACTCTGTTTCTGAATGCCTAGGGTAGCTTCTGCCTCCCCTCTCCACACCTGAGAATTAGGAGCATTCTAAATGATAAAGCAGAGGTTTATCTGATTCAAAAAGTACAAATTGTTGTACGAGTAAATAAAACCAGAGTAGATGTCACTGGACAGCACTGAACCTAGATACTGGGACAAAAAACCTGACTGCAGCAAGAGTTAAAAATATGATTCGGAGTAAAGAAGTAGTTTTTGATTATTATTCTTCAAAGTTTGCACTGTAATCTAAATATTGCTCTCTGGAAACTTTCTTGAAAGACAACATAGATTTTATTCTCATTAAATTCTATTCTATCACTTTGATAAATTATAACCAAATATTCATGTTAGATAGTATGTCCCTTCAGTATTTATTCTTGCAACAGGTGTTGGCCATGCAGCCATACATTTCAATTACACAGATGCTGACTTGATTTGTTCTGTGAGCTTAGAACTTGTTGTGCTATTGTAGAAATACATTTTTATTTCACTGTTTCATGTTGTTACCTAGATATTTTATATCTATCTATCTCATTGACTAGCATTTGTTATTCTGGTTCCCTTACCATTAGAGCTGCCTCATCACTATTGATTTTCATCTCATAATATGTATCTGCTTTATTTTCCCTTATGTATATTTTATTATTTTCTGCCGTGTTGTTTACAACCCTTTAGTCTCTTCCTGTAAGGAGTATCAATATCTAGGCTTTGTTGCAGAATTTTTCTTTAAAAAAGTAAGAAGAAAAAAAACACCTGTATGTCTGTGTTAAGCCCCTGCCAAGATCCTCTGGGACCTTTAAAAATCTTCTCTGGCCACACCAAATTTCAAATATACATGTGGAACTAAAATATTTCTTCAGCAAGAAGGAAACACTGCACCAGAATATGAATATGAAAAACACTCATCACAGTGATTTACCCATACTATTCTCATCCTCTTATCAGCAGTGGAAACATTCAAAGGCCTTTTGTCTCATAATTCTCATTTTCCAGACTAGTAATACCCACCTAGGATTTTGTATCCATGAAACTTACAATAATCCTACAGGTGTGATAACAAAGCAGGCCTAGCACTTATTCCTGATGAAGATCTGCCTGGTCATGTCCTATCACCATCTAGTACAGCTGTAATAACATCCATTATAACATCCAAGTAAAGTGGTGATTTCTCCAACAGCCTTTCTGTTGGTTGTCTGCTAAAGCACTGAGTTGTGGTCTGAGAACTCTCTCACCCACAGCTGAAGGCTTCTGAGCAGCCCAGGGTCAACAGGAGAGAGATTATCTTTTACAAAGCCTTTACCAGGATTTAAAACAACTCATGTCATATTCCTCCTCCAGTTCATTTTCCATAATTACCTGACTCTGTGTTCATGACAACTCCTGAATATTCCCTGTGCAGATAAACACACACACTCTCTGGCAGAGTACTCAGGCCTTTCTTACTGGAACTCTAGTAAATAATGAGGTATACAGTTAGTGAAGTAGTTCTGTGGCCATTTCCCTCTCTTTGTACCTGTGCTCAGGAAAGGTTGTTAACTCTTGGAGCTTCAGGCTGCAAGGCTTTTATTTCTAGTCTCTCTGGTCCCATTATATATCTTTTTTTTTTTTTTTAAAAGCATGAACAGGAAATAGACATGAACGATGGAAAAACCATGAGCAAGGCTTGAGAGATGACCTGTTCAGGAACGTTAAGTGGCTGAAGGCAAGGTACACCAGAGCAGAGAGACAGAATGGAAAACAGAGGGATCTCTGGCTGAACTACAGAGTTTTTAACTGCGGCAAAATGTGTGTGAGAGCCACCAGGAGACAAGAAAGATTGTTCGTAACTAAAGACGATTTTTGCAGCCCACAAACTCTACTTTCATTGCATTTACTAACAAAAGCTCATTAGATCATGATTTAGTAAACTGTATAACATTACAGACCATGGTGGTAGAACTTGAGTAAGAAAAGCAGAGGATTCTGAACAGCTTCTATTACTGAAAGGGAATAAATATAAATCATAAGAATAGGCAGTGTAGATACTTTCAAAATGTAAATCCCAGAGCTGCATGCAAAAGTTTTTCTACAGACATATATATATTGAAAGGATTATACCTAAGTATGCAAATTGTGTGATAGATATATCTTTGAGGCACGTTTTTGTATCTTCATACACAGATTTTTGTATTCTTCAGACATTTGCTGCATGCAGATCTTTGCGTAGATGTTACTATATAAGAGGCTCCTGAAAACTCAAGACAGAACTTATCATTCAGTCAGGCTGGGTGATGAATGAAGAACAGTGTCATACAGGGTGAATACATAATTTAAAATATAGTGACAATATAGTTTAAATTATCCTATTTTCTATCATTCAAAAATTATATAGATAGCTAGCCTTCAGGCTCAACCTTACATTTGAAGACACAAGAAAACTGCAGCAGACCTGTTTCAAAGCTATGGGAAAATGAGTATTATTACTGCATTATGTATTATTTAATAGCTGTCCAGTAATGATCCAGTAACATTCTGAAGATTGGTGCAGCTATTTTCATATTTATGAAATTCATCTGGAAGAACAGTTTCTGAATTATTCTGAATTCATGGAAGAGGGTTCACAGGTTCAGAAATGGGTTTTCATTGACCTGCAGATTCTGAGTGAGATCAAGGTTTTCATCCCAAATGAGCACCAGTATGCATCTTCCTGAGCAAAGTAAATGATATTAGTTAACTCTTATTTCATAAGCTGTGTATTCTGACATGTTGTAAAAAAGCTTATTTCTGCTCTTCCGATGAAGAAAGTTCTGGAGAAAACAAGAACCAAGATCTTCTCCCTTCCTTCTGTTTATGCAGCAACCTAGGGGCTGAGGGTTGGAAAAGCAAGTTGGAGCACATAGAATTAATTGTCCAAACTTCTCTTTTTTGCATTATCTTTTTTACTGGTAATCAACTTTTTTTTTTTTTTTTTCCCCAAATAAAGTTGCAATATTCCTTACCAAGAGAATGAAAAGTTTTCTAGCCTATTTGGATTAGCATTGCAAAGAGACATGCACATTTCTTGCTGCAAAAACTTACCATTTAAATGTGCACCTTTAATTTAAAACAAAAATTTCTGGACTGAATTCATGGCAGGTCTAACATAGAAGTTTAACATCCAAAATATTTTCTTGCCTAAAACAGCTGCTTTAAAACTAGGTTTAGTGATAAAAGAATTGCATCAAAGCTGTAATTAAGTTAAAATATCATTAACAAAAAGAAAATTTTTAGAAATGGTAAGCAATTTAACAATAAGAAAATATTATTTCCTTTTCCTCCTAACTTATGACTCCACCTCATGCATGTAGCCAGAGATCTGCGTGTTTCATGAGGTTATGCCATGTCATCACCTCTCATCTATCCATTGCCTTAAACAGAGTATATTGTACACTTGAAGAGTACAGGATTTGGGTGACATTGACCAAAGAATTTTTGCTGTCTAAAGCAGGGCTCTGAAATTTTTCATAACTTACGAAGCATGCCCTAAAAATGAAGACACAATACCCTGTCTATTGATAATCCAAAAGTGAAAGCAGCAAACAATACAGTTTAAAGCTTTGTAATTATCTCTCTTGATCTTATTAGGCTGTCCTATGGTAAGTGCCATATCTGATCTTAAAGAAATCAGAGAAAGTAATTAATCTCTTAAATTTATCAGTAGATCATGTGTCTATCCAGTATAAAGACATAATTATACTCGAGAGAGAGAAAGAAATAAAATGAACACGGCCTGTGAAATGATTAATTTTGTGTCCTGGAGTCAATTAAGCATAGGGTAACTGCAATTCTCCGAAATTACATTTAATGCCATAATGCACTGTAACAAAGGAGCTGGTGGGAGTACAAATACAGTACTGCACATGAAAAATTGGTAAAATATGTACTTCACCATTACAGAGCTTAAACAAAGCATTGAATAACCTCTGACTTTATAATTAATAACAGTGCTTAGATGGTGCTGTTTTTCTGCTGATCTCACAGTAAAATACAAAATAAGGGTAAATGATTCAAGGTCAAATGTGTCAAATACATAACACAAGTAAAAAACCTGGTTTCCTAAGATTCTCTAGTTAATGTTCAGTGAACTAAGTCATGAGTCACATTGCACTGTACAAGAAGCTGGCGATACTTCTGACTTGTAAGATGATGTAAGCCCATTGCTTACAAAATTAGCTCAAGTAGGTTGAGACATGCATCTTCTTCAGGATCTACACCTGCCCTCAAAATGCAGCTCTGAAAAGGTAGACATCAAATCTGACTGTCAGGCAGGTACAGAAGTGCTGCTGTGGAAGTATTAAGCCAATGCCAATAGTGAGTATATTCTGCATCTAAATATTCACTAGATGTCTCCAGAAGCCTGAAGTTACTGACTTTGCTGAGTATACCATAATTAATATAATTAATAATCAGCTTTTCCTCCCTCTATAAAGCTGTCTCCCAAGGTCTTATTCAACATAATACACTGAATGAACTCACAGAGAAATAATTAACTTGAGACAAATAGGTGGGAGAATAGAAATGAGGAAGAATTAAAATAAAAATAAAAGTAGCAGGATTATAATGATGAAAAATATGATAAACTAGATTGTCACAATATACCAGTTTCCAGTGTGCTCCATTGTGGTCCTCTAATACTTGACTCAGTGCAGCTAGAATGGTTTGAAGAACAGATGAAAAACAAGAAAGCTCTAACAGTACTCATTTAAATGTATGGACTTGTGTTGATAATTAAGAGTTTCTTTGACCCAGGATGAAGTATAGTAGAGCTAGTAGGAGAAATACTAATATGGAGAATGCTTGTTTGCAGGTCGTACCTATTCAACTACCTAACAAAACTGTAACTGGAAAGCTACAATCATTATACGAACCACACAGATTCATAGTACTTTCAAGCAAAGGAAAGAAAACCAAAAGAATTTACCATGGCAGGGTTTTGTTTAAAAAAAAAAGAAAAACAAAACAACAGTGTAAACACAAGAAAGGCAAATGTACATAAATTGTCATCCTTAATTTGGAAAAGATATTGGTTTCAAACTCATTTCAGATTGCCATATTCAATTGATGCACAGTGATCTAGATATATTACTTATAATGTAGCAGATACAATATGTACCAATTACTGGGGAACCATGTAAGGCTTTTATTCTCTGCCATGACCCATGCTTGCTTTATGGAACTCATGTGGTTAATCTTACAAAGTATTATTTTTTAGCCAGATCTGATTTTGCAATTTCATCTTTTGCAAAATATATTTTTACGTTTTGTTATTTCAGTATGGAACACACACATCAGTGGTATTTACATAAACTGAGGATGGATACCAACATATATACAAAAAGCAGTGAATACTTGTGTTTCTATAAATTATGTCATTGTTTTAATTGCTCATAATTGTTGAAAGATAAAGCATATAAAATACAATCTATATTGATGCTAAAAAATATTTCTTCCAAGCGACCCCAAAATGCCTAAATTTCATAACTACTTCTGCTGCCTATCTCCTAGTTGGCTCAATTATGGGAAAGTTTGAAGAAAGCTACACCACTATACTAAAAATCTAGCTACCAAATAAACGTGAGTGGCATTGACTGAAAATCAGTAGATAAAAATATCAAGTGAATTGGCATCTATTGTCATGTAAGCGGAGGAGAGACAAACAGGGTGTACATGTATGGAAAGCTGCCCAGCAGAAAAGGACCTGGGGGTTCTAATTGACAAGAGGGTGAGTATGGGCCATCAGTGTGCCCAGGTGGACAAAAAAGCCAATGGCATCCTGGCTTGTATTAGAAATAGTGTGACCAGCAGAAGTAGGGAGGTGATTGACCCCTGTATTTAGCACTGGTGAGGCCACACCTTGAGTATTGTGTCCAGTTCTGGGCACCTCAACACAAGAGAGATATTGAGGTGCTGTAGTGAGGGCAGAGGAGGGCAGTGAAGCCTGTGAAGGGCCATAAATCTTATGAAGAGTGATTGAAGGAGCTGGGACTGTTTAGTTTGAGGAAGAGGAGGCTGAGGGGTGACTTCATCACTCTCTACAACTTCTTGAAAGGACATTGTAGAGAGGTTGGTGCTGGTCTCTTCTCACAGGTAATTAGCGATGGAACAAGAGGGAATGGCTTCAAGCTTCAACAGGGTAGGTTTATGCTGAATATTAGAGAAGAATTTTTCCCAGAAAGAGTGATCAGACACTGGAATAGGCTGCCCAGGGAGGTGGTTGAGTCCCCATCCCTGAATGTGTTTAAGAGTAGTTTAGATGTGGGTGGTATTGGGGGATATGGTGTAGGGGAGACCTTAGTGTAGTGGGGTTGATAGTTGGACTCGATGATCCCAAGGGTCTTTTCCAACCTCAATGATTCTATGATTCTATGATTTTAAATACAAATTGGCTGGTGACCCAGGAACTGAGTGGAAAAAAATAAAGTAATGAGGGATTCATTAAAAGATTTCAGGAACTTTGCTTACTTAAACCCTGGTTTTCTGGATTCTTTAGAAGTCATTACAATTATTGCAGTAGTATTGCATTTTTTTTTTTTTTGTTATCTTTCCCCGAGTCCAAATGCAATGCACAATAAGAGTTTTTTTCCCTTAAAGATTTATCTGGTTTTGTACTAAGATTAGAGCAATCTGAACTATAGTATCATGGAACCAAATGTCCCAAATATTTCAGATAGCTTGTATGAGCAAGTGAAATAATGCTACTTTACTAAATCCATTTTTAATTAACTTATATAAAAATATAACCAATTGTTTTAACATTTAATGGAGAGAAACACTGCCAGAATTGTTAATAATATGAAAATATGTTTTCTATAGTCACATCTGAAACCCTGCTTTTTATTACTTTGCAAGATAAAATGTCCTGCACAATTTTCCTAGGAATACATGGGTTCTTTTTGAGATCAAGGAAGGAATATATAGTCTGTCTAAGACGACAGAATGCCTCTTGGTGATTATTTAGATGCTTTGTGTCTTTTGTTTGTCTTTTTGTGGATATGGAGGAATTTTGTGTTTCAGGATTATTAGCAATCTATGCATTAAGTCTGAAGGATCCATATTGAAGAGTTGTGAAAACATCTTGCAGTCTGCTATGCTATTAGGAGAGGAAAGGTGAGAAGGTATGCTGCCCAGTAATGACATTTTAATAGACATTTAATTGTAAAACAGGCTTGGGTCACCAGAGGATATAATTTGGGATTTCAAAAGCAAAGTGCAGTAACTCCACCTCTGAGATAAAGTGCAAGTATGAAGTGGTTGAAACAACTTTTTGTCATTTTTTGTGATCCTCCTCGCCCCTTTTTTTCCTCTTTTCCTTTGGCTTCACAAAAATCTTATTTTTCATTTGAGTCATTATGGAATGTACAGAATTATACTTGTTTTGGTTGGGATAATTAATTTTATGGTATCCTTAATTTTCTTTATAGCAGCTGCTGTGAGGCTATGTTTTGGATTTGTGACTACCAAGACCGTGTTGATAACACATGGATGTTTTGGGTATTGCTAAGGAGTGCTTATGCAGAGTCAAAGCCTTTTCTCCTCACACTGCCCCACAGTAAGTAGTCTGGGGGTGGGCAAGAGGTTGGAGGGGACACGGCTGGGACAGACCATATGACACCGTGCTCAACAATAAAAGCTGGGAAAGGAGAAAGGGTGGATGTTTGGAATTATAGCATTTGACTTCCAAGTAACTGTTGCGTGTGACGAAACTGCTGCTAAACATCAGCATGCTGATAGAGAATAGTGGGTGAACACATTATTTTGATTGGCTTGAGTATACAGCTTTTGTTTTGTCTTATTAAACTGCCTTTATTTTACCCTTCTGATTCTATCCCCCATCCCAGCTGAAGGAGAATGAGTGAACAGCTGCGTGGTGCTCAGCTGTCTACCAGAGGTAACCTATAACAAGTATGCTCCATATATTATTCCTTTTCAGCACTGAGGTATTTTTTTCTCATTCCTGAGTAACAAAAATTATTATTTTTTTTAAATTCTCAAGTAGATAATTTGTGAATTACTTGTTGTGAGAACAAAAAACAATGCTGTCATTGGCTGTGTCTTTTTTTAATGTTTAATCACTAAAGTTTTAATGTCTGGCGATAAATTGATTTTGCTTTGATGTTTTGCAAATGAAATAAAAGTACTTAAAAACATTTCACTTAACAGCATGATTGCTGATGACACACAATTAACTAATTATTGTTTAATAATGCATTGTGCTGGTCTACTAATAGAACAGCTATAGTTTACTTAAAAGCTGAAATTCAGAAATTTCATTTCAGGTAGTTAAAATGTGTGCAAACAAATAAGAATTTGGAAACTTTCCATCTTTTCTTCCAAGGTAATGGCTACCATTAGGGTTAAAATCATATTTGATTAGATAAAGAAGGTCTCCTTAGTCTTCCCTGGCAAAAAAGGGCAAACTGAGATTTCAAATATTTTTTTTTTCTGAGATGTCACAGTCCATTACATTTTTTTAGCAGGTAGCTTTGACTGATTCAGTATTGTTAATAAATTAAACAATTCTCAATATGCTAGGGAGACTATTTCTGCCTGATTTTTCAGAGTCTTGGTTAATGGAATTATTCCCAGGCCTTTGATGGATTCAAATAAAATGTAGCTCCTGCTGGCAAAGAGATAGTTACAGATAAAAAAACTACCCATGTTGCCTGTAAACTGGTGGATAGGCCAATTACCTGACTACCCTAATTAGCTTTGCATATTTTGGCACATTTCTTTCTGAAATAATGATTTAATCTAATTAAGATTCTTTCACAAGGTATCTTTTAAATTAATTAATTAAGGCCTTTATCTCCAAAGCCCAGAAATTAATATCACCAAGAATAATATTGGCATCTTATCCTAGAGTACCATTTTAGTGTCCCTATAAACTGCCTCCACATCTAACCTCTGCACAGGTAAGTGGTTAGGGGAAAAACATCCTTTGATTTCCCACCTTCCTTCCTGGTAATCTTTCCTGGGCAAGGTTTGAGGTAGAACAAGGAGTGTAGCTCTCAGCTTGAAAATAGGGTGTAGTCTTCCCTGTTTTATAAAGTGCCATGAACACTAGAGACATCTATATGCAAATGAGAGAATAAATTATTATTTTATATTGCTGAGGAAATATAGTTCTTTGTGGGAAAAAAAAAGATAAATTACTGTTACTGATCTATAATGATATGGTACTGACTTGGCTAGATTGTGCATTTCTGTTGTTGCTTTGTTGATTTCTTTGTTTCTCAGTACAGCCATTAAGTGGCTTGCAATGACAAAATAATATTTCATAACTTGGATGTCAATCATAAATCTTTTTCTGCCTATTAAAAGGAAGCTCACTAGCAGAATGAAGAATGATACCTTGCTGAAGTCAATGGACAGTATGCATTCAGTAATTGCTACCTGTTGCTCAAGAAAACCTTCACTGATGTGTTAAGGTCAAATTAATCTGACTGAATGAAAAAAATGAAGAAGAGTTCATGGCTTTTAAAAATTATTGTACTAGGTGCAAAGTCTCTTTTACTTTGATCCTTAGTCTCAGGTGAAAGCTGAATTTACCCACCTGTGTAAAAAGACTCTGTTTCAGATCCAAAGCTCAGAGGATTCAATGGAGGAAAAAATTAATTTCATTAAAATTTAATTTATCATAAGGAATAGAGGAAGAATGATCTTTAGAAGTTCATACTGTATTATTTTAGCCAGGGAACTGAATAGGTTAAATCTCCTGGACAAAGTGCCTTCTGTAAATTGAGCAAAATATACCCTGTTTCAGAAACAAATTTGTAGGTCTAGCTGAGAATTATAAGATCCTTGAATTGAAGACATTATACGAAGAGAAACACTGTGAACAATACTTATAAAAACAATTGTAGATTCCTTTTACAATTCTGTAGATTCTGTAATGTAGAAAATTGTCTTATATGAATAGTTTGAGCAAGTGCAGAGGTTATGTTTCCAGAGGAGACTTAAGGTGAGTGAGTGATGGACTATAAAGAAGTGTAGACTTGTCATTCAACAAGACACTTTTCAACAAGTGTTCAAAAGAACACTTACTATACTATTTGTAAACTCAGTTTCAGTACCTTCATTGGTGAGACTAATGTGCTTATATCAGAACAGATGACTGACAATGGTTGACATCTCTGGAGATGCAGATGAAAACCAGGGCACCATTTTAATTTGAATTTATTCTGTTCACTTTGATGAGAATTGTCAGAAGGCCCAATTACAGCCATACAGACTGTAATACTGTACCATTTTACAGGAATGTCATGTTCAATTGCAGTAAATACTGCACCAAGCTCTAATAATGTCAAAGCCTATGATAATTTATTAATCTTCATGGTGAAATAATCTCTGAGTTAGACAATAAGACTGTCTGTATTGTGTCTATGCTGATGTGAGGACTGGGATCTGTCTGCAAAATTATCGTATGATTGTTTCTTCCAGTCGCACTGCAAGTTGCATTTTTCAGTGATTTTCAGTCAGTACTCATTTGCATTTAACTGTCTTCTGAGTATATTTCTAAATATTCACCATAAACATTATTTTTAAAATAGGTGTTATTACATATGAGTTATTACATATAGTCTCTGAGATAATGATTAGATTTATACAATATGGGAAGGTAAATTAATCGCAAAATAACTATTCTCATTAACATAACATAGTTACATAACTATTAACAGATTTTCAGAGTCGATCCTGATAGTAGGAAATAATCCACTCACAGCCAATAGTAATTAATATATTTTTGTTAGAGCTAATTTACATAAACAAATGATGGACTGGTTCTTGCAAAAGTGCTGACACCAAAAGTATCTAGTTAAGTACAGTGGAATGAAACTGAGTCAGTCTGTAGTAGCCACATTAGTGTAATGAACATATAGTGGTAGGATAGTAAGACCAGAGAAAAGATTCTTTAATCAAGCAGAAAATTGAAAAAAACCCTTTACCCACTAAATCACTCTGCTCCTCCATCCTTGGTGACATGCTGTGCTGAGTGTTCACTTGCAGCTTTTTTTTCGTACTACACTTTGAACAAAAGATGGCTTTATTAGAGAGAGTGAAGACTAGTCATTGCAAAAAAAATGCCAAGCTTTATATTTCTTTACTATTCCCACCCAATTTATATTGTAAATCTTAATTTACTGATGAGCAAGAGTAATATTAGTGACGCGTGTCTGTACAGAAAGCCATATTTAATATCTAGCTGTGATAAAAATAAACAACAACAAAAAAATCCTAAAGACAATTGACAGCTACTGAAATTGTATCTTGCCTAAGCTGGAATTTTCAGCATAAAGCACAGAGAGCTTGCTGTGTGAGAAGTACTAGCCAGAGGGCAAAAAAGACTGAATTTTCCCCCTCACCCTAATTTCCCGGTTATGATATGCATTCCGTCTGCTACCCTCCCTATTGGATGTGGTAGCCCCTGTAAATTCATGGATTGTCACCCAGCAGCATATTTCTTGTCTCAGTCAAATCCATTTCCATGAAGGGTCCCTGAAGGGAAATTTCTTTTCAACCCGGAAGAGGTTCAAAGATGCTGCAGTGAAACCGCCCTGACCTGGAGGGTGCTGCCGGGGAGCACAGCCTGGTGCCTGCATAGAGCTCTACTGTGATCGACATGCTGGAAGGTGCTTGTCCACTTACAGGCCCATGAACCTGACTGGTAATGCAGAAGAATTTAGTTTTATTTTGGTATATCATCGTACTGTGATTTTAACCACTGAATAATACTCCGACATCTTGCAGCAGAGTACCTTGTAGCTACTTCTGGTAAGAGACTATGAACAGTAGCCAAATTGTTCTCAGGAAAAATTTACTGTTGAAATGCTTGTATTAGGTTTATCTTTTTTATCACACAAATCTGCCCAGATATTTGAATAAACTGATTTACTGCTCCTGGCTGTCTTTGCTGAAGATTTATGCTAATTGCTTGTCAGTGGAAATAATTGTTTTAAGTTAACTTTGCTTTTCTTTTCTTCAAATCAGTAAATAGAGAAAATTCATCTGCAGAAAACGTATCTCTGCTGTTGATTCTACCTCTATTTATACTCTCTCATTTAGAGACACCCTATATAAGTATGCAACTCAATTTCCATGGTTACCAGAACACCTGTGAGAAGGCATTCACACACTTTCATATTAATAGATATCTGAATTTCAGGGAATATAATCTGGATATCTCCATGGCAGACTAATTATTTCACAAAAAGTTTTTAATGAGAAAAATGACTGGAGTTTTTATTAACAGTACATATTGATTTCTACAACTAAATCTAATGAAAACTTTTGTTTTCAGATCCTGTTTCTGTGTCACCTTTCTTTAATCAAAATTTTTTCTATTAATTTTATACATTTTTAAAAGATACTCCATCACTTTTTCTTGCCTTGCTCTGAAACATGATTTGTTTTTACTGTTTTTACTTTGGAAACTACTTTGATATTTTGTAACCATTGCTAATCATACAAATTGCTTACACAGAAACACGTCTAAATTTAGATTTTTAATCTCCATATTAACACTTAAATATTGATTCAGTAAGTTTGTATTAAGATCTGATTCCAGAAAAGCTTCAGCCAGTAAGTTCAGCTCGTCAATGTTGTGCAAGACTCTTTCATCTAATTCACTCATTTACGAAAGTCTTGCAAGTCCTTTTCTGAAAAAAAAAAGGGGGGTAAAGTATTTTTTCTTGCATTATTATATTCTTTTTCTACAGCAATCTATTATCACTTTATGAATTCACACAAGCTTGTCTTTTCTAAAAGCTTAGATACCTTGACTCCTGGAACTATTATAGAGTCATAGAATAAAATCATAAAATCGTCTAAGTTGGATACGACCTTTAAGATCATTGAGTCCAACTGTTAACCCAGCACTGCCAAGTCCACCACTAAACCATGTCTTTCAGCATCACATCTACAGGTCTTTCAAATACCTCTAGGGATGGTGACTCAACCACTTCCCCGAGCAGGCTATTCCAATGTTTGACAACCATTTTGGTGAAGAATTTTTCCCCAATATCCAATCTAAACCCTTCCCAGCACAATTTGAGGCTGTTTCCTCTCATCCTATCACTTGTTACTTGGAAGAAGAGACCAACACCCACCTCTTTACAACCTCCTTTCAGGTAGTTGTAGAGAGTGATAAGGTCTCCCCTGAGCCTCCCTTTCTCCATACCAAACAACCCTAATTCCCTCAGCTGCTCCTCATGACTTGTGCTTGAGACATTTCACCAGCTTTATTGCCCTTCTCTGAACATGCTCCAGCTCTTCAATGTCTTGTAGTGAGGGGCCCAAAACTCAACAACGTATTCAAGGTGCAGATTTACCAGTGCTGAGTACAGGGGGACAATCACTTCCCTTGTCCTGCTGGCCACACGGCCACAGTAGATTGAATTTTATTAATTATGAATATTAATAGTGAGGTGATTTTTTTGTGAAGATACAAAACCTCTCAGAGAACAGTTTATATATTGAAAGCATCTGTTTGTACTAATAGCAGTGCTTTTGTGTACACTAAATGAAATTATAACAATACTATATTTAAGTAATAGACTAAGCTAAGAAAAAAAACATTTCTTCTATTTTCCTGTTACTGACCATTAAAAATAAGCCATATTTTCAGTTACCTTAAAATATCTTGCAGGATAATCTTTGTTACATTTTATACTGTGTTACAGTTAATGATCACATAGGTGAAGATTAAGGTAAGAGCTGATATTAAAGCCTTAATAACAACTGAATTATCTTAACGCTGCTGCATAGTAACCAGTAAAACTCTTCTTGCAGAGTTAAAAGGAACCTTCTTGACCTCCTTTGATTACTGAAATTGAAGCAAACTTCATGGCCTTTTCTTTTCTGTGAATTGTGGGATTTTTGTCAGGGAGTTTAACTTTCTAAATTGCTTTGCAAGAGAAAAAATCTTGAGTTGTGCTCACAGGAACATGAAACTGGGCTAACAGATACTGCAGTAATAAAAAAAAAAAACACAAAAAAAACCCTGAAAAAAAGTACGTGGAGACCTTGAAACAAGAAAAATGTTGTTGAACATAATCTTGATATCTTCCTGTAAAGTGACAGAACATCGTAGACAAACTGAGATGATTGAATATCCAATTTCTGTGTCCGAATACCTTTAAACTAATCAATGAGAAAGCTGTTTCTTAGTAACTCATTTTCAGCAGAAAGCTACTGGAATAACCGTGTTTTAAAACAAAGCAAATAACACCCAAACCAACCAACCAAAAAAACCTGAAAAATACTTTCTTTTGGCCACCACAGGGCAAAACAAGCAGGGAAGGAAACAAGAATTTGATCCCTCAATCTTATTGTAATTGTAGTTTTTGTACATTGGGGACTTTGTGATTTATGGAGCATATCCTCTCCTTCCCTTCGATCTTCTGTATATAAGACCAACTGTGAATCAAAAGGGTGTCACAATTTTCAGAAAATCAACCAAGTAAGAAAGAGAAAATGAGGGCCTCTCCTGAAAGAGAGATGACTCAGGCTGAAAAGACAAGCTGATAGCTACAGTATGGGACACTCAGTTGTTCAGAGACCATGCTGAGGGCAAAAAGGCTTTGTAAGCCCAGAATAAAACCCCTTATATAAGTAGAGTTGTTTTCATTTGACATTTCTGTGCTGACTTCAGATAAACTTTCTAAGGTCACAAATTTGTGTGTCTGGCTTTCCCAAAACTTTTAAAGCTTTGTCTAGGTAAGCAAAGAGTGAACAGGTGATAATGCCATACATAATGCCTCATATTTGCAGGTTTCTACCAATCTGCTTGAAAAAGATGATTTTGACTTAGTCCTTCTGTTGGATTGGACTATCAGTCTTTACAGATTTATTAGAAAATGTATAGAATATATTAGAGAATGTTCCTCTTTCATATTCTGTTTTTCAAGTAGACATACCAAGGACCTTTTTGGGATAACACTGATTATTGGAAGGAATCTCTTCCCTCAGTCCCCTGCTTCAGCCAGCTCTTACACTGCCCTGGACAGGTACCTTAAATAGCCACTGGAGCTACATTTACATGGAGATCTGGAAATGTCCATAGTTTTAGGGATCATCAGCCTACTGAACATCTTTCTGTATTTGCACTCTCTATATGTATCTGCCTGTCCTAAGCTTAGATCAAAGAGTATTTGTCACCCTGTGCTTTCCAGCTGACATGCTGTTTGCAGTGCATGCCTCCGCAAATGACTCCAGATCGAGCTCTTCTGTAAACCGAAGACCTCAGGCTACAAAACCAGTATGCTGTCACAAAAGACCATGTTTATTTGAACAGTCTCTGTTTCTTTGTCTTTTACACACTACTTGGGGTTCTGCTGAAATTCACATTCCTTCCTTTTACCCCACTCTCATGTTGAAAAGTTCCTTTGGTTTCTTAGAATACAGTCTTTTTTCCTCCACAGGTTGTTGATGGGAAATAATTTTAACTCTTCACTCAATGTATTTTGTCTGACTTCATAAAATGACTAGCAGATCTTTTTTCATGGTAAATGTTTCTTTATTCCTGTCAGGATGATATTGGAATGTCTATGCATACATTTTTGTTTTCATGCACTGAGCCTTACTTTTGATATAAACATATAGCTAAACAACTCCAGTATATAACATTAAAAAAAATAATTGTTCAACTTATTGTTAACTTTTGACTAGAACATCATAACTGGTTCCTAGCTGTGAAATTATTGACAACTAACACCATTCAAGAGCACTGGGGTCCTAGATTTAGCTGCCTGGGTTGTAAAAGTACAGACAAACAAAGTGTATAAAGTAGATGGGTTGTGCATGTCCAGGCAAGAGTGAATTTAATTCTTTACATCAGGAAAAAAAACTCATCATACCTTTCAGCACTGCCATAAGTAGGAGCTGTCTGAAAACTCAGATCTTTCTAATCTACTAATAAGATCAATAAAATGGCACACATTGAAATCTCACTTGAAAAAAAAAAAAAAAAGTCCTTCTCATCCTATCACAAAAATCAGTAATGAAAGTAAGATATTCAATGTTATATCCTAGATGATAAACAGATTTTCCTTCTCTACCTGGGAACTAAACCTTCAGAAAGCAGGCTTCTGTTGCATGTGACATTGACTGTTGAAAAGTTTGCTGTTCTGACCCCTGGTGTTTGATGTAAATATGAAATGATAGCTAATGGAGGTATTCTGCTGATGTTTCTGCAAATGTTTCAACGTTCTTAGAGGACTGCAGACCAAAAGATCTTTATGATAGTGGACAAGCCAGAAAAATAAAGGAGAAATATTCATTTCACTGGAACTAATATGTACCTCTACCTATGTCTATACATACCTATGTATGCATGTATGTATATGTTTTTCAATAAAGAAAAAGCTTGAAATATTTGTTGATCCATTCTTAATATCTTGAAATACCTAAAAAGCAGGACATTTAATTTGACATGATACTTTCTTGTAATCACGTGCCTACATTAATTTTAGGGTTCAAAAAGATGGTTACAACGTTGTGATTTCAATTTACATCTATAAATTACAATTTTATTGGTGTTAAAAAGTAACATCTATCATAAAACTTTTTTCTTGCTGTCAAATTTTATTCCAGAAGTAACGGAAGACAGAAACAGCTATTGTTCTTGTATTGTTTTACAGATGTAATACTTGCCTATGTTGAAGATCTAGAATGACGTTACATCAATCAATATGCATAAATCAATTTCAGTGCCTTTAATCAAATGAGCTATATTTGTGCAAAGCATTATTAATTAGTATGCCTAATATTCACAGATTATGAGCAATGCAAAGAAAGCCAGAGCTGTTTTACCAGGTAATACCTTCTCCTTCCTCCTGGCTACATTGTTCCAGGTAAACTGGGAAGCTGAAGTTGGCCTAAATATTGGACAGGGTAGAAACCAGACTTGAGTGAAAGAATATTTAGGAAGGAAAGGAAAATTCTCCCAGCAGGAGAATTGCCCTCACTTGCCAGCTGGATGCTTGCCAACGTTTCTGGGGGGCAACTGCCTCTGCAGCGATCCAGAGACCATTTCCAGAAATTCTCACTGATATAACCAGGCTCTGGGATCAGATTTGTATCTGGAACGAGCAGGGCTTATGCTAAATTCCCCTGCAGGATTGTTAGAAATATAGCTATATATAGTTATAGTTATATGTAATAACTGTAACAATATAGTTGCAGTGGTAATCTGGGGTATTATCCAGGGCTCTGATGAAAGACTTTTGAAAAATTTTTGAGTCTGCCCTCTTGTTCAAGCAATACTGTTTATATGTTTCTAGCCTTTTGGTGGGATCAAGAAACAAGAAGTCTTGACAACCCTTAATAGACGTTCTTTTCCTGCATAGTTCAGTCAAAGCCTTCATCCTGAGATGAAAATCTGTTTACATTCCATGTTATGAACTTTCAAGTCATATGCATGCTATCCGTAATATTTCAAAGGGTCGTAGGAAATAAAATACAATGGTAACAATATAGGTGCATATAATTTCTGTAGAGATAACATAAAATATTTCCAGGGATGATCTAGGTCCTCTTTAAAAGGTGTTATTGAAGCATGTTGAAAGAAATTGGTTTTTGCCTTGGACAGTTAAAAAATAAATGGAAGTAAGTAAATTTGTGCCTTTTAACTGTCAAGACTTTTAATGCTTTTCTAATACAAAATAAACATCATATGGAAGTAAATGTAGATATAGCCATAGAACAACTGACAGCCAGCTAACCATTTCACAATTACAGCTAGGGCATTTTAAAGCTGTCATGGTTTTCAAAACTGGTACTGACAGTTACTGTGTCAGTTATATTGAGAAAGACTCCTAATGTGAGACTTGATCTTCCTTTGAAAAATCACTCTTCTTGAATACTAATACCTGCAGCTGAAACCGTTTAATTACAATGCCCTTTCCCTATTTTACAGTTCTTTAAGTGGTTAGTCTATATAAGTAATCAATCACAACTTCAAGACACTGTTCACATGGACAATTAAAACCTGAAGAAAATGAAAGGAAGTGAAAGCATAATTTTATATCAGTTCTGATAAATATATTGTAAGTGGGTTTAGATTCTAGTAGCAGACACTGAGGGTGAATTTTTATGCTTCAATTAATGCATCCACTTTCAAATAAGCCAGAGCAAAATTTTGCATATAAAGTGGATAATAGTTAATGGAAATATATATGTTATGTAAGCCTATGTTCCCTTCCACATATAGATAGCCAGTTTTCTGTACAAGGTATATGCTATGTACACCAAAAAAGAGACATCAGTTCATGTGCATTCCTTTCTTTTTCTGCAATGCTTAATAACTTCTGTCATGGATCTTTATGAATGACAGATCAATAATATTATTTATTAAAAAAGAAACTTTTAAATAGAAGAACAACAGACTTTAAAGTGTGCATTAAAGTGCATTGTCAAAAGGACATAGTTTTGTTCACTGGAAGGGTAAAAAAGATGTTCAGCAAAACTGAAAGGTGGGCTTCATGTTAGTTCAGACACTTTAAAGGTTTAGACAAACTTTTAGTAAAGTTAGGCAGTTTTATGCTATCTTTTTATCTAATTGAAATAAGCACATCTGGGATTTCATCTCTCCCTAATGTATACCCTAGAATGAATCAATAGACTCATTCTTTTGAAATACCTATACTTCTTCATCAACTAAAAAAGAAGGCTAAAGATGTCTGCTTAGATGTTGATGGCTACAACACCATGATGAATCTCACTTCAGAATTCTGTAATGGAAATGTAGGATGATTAAAGCAAGTGACAATGTGCAGCAAAACAAACATTGGCTCAAAATCTGCGTTTTATTTTTTAAAAGTCATTAAATCAAACAATCGGCTTTTGCTCTTGTTTGTCTGACATCGTATCACCACTTCAGCCATCCATTTATTTCTCTGCCATCACAAGAATTTGTCTCTTACACATACTTCTTTGCATTCTGTTCAACATCAACAAACATAAAACAAAAGAGAAAAAACAAAATTAAAAGGTTTGCTTAAAAGGCTACTCCTTGATAGTCTTTCTTACTCTGTACTCTATCTTTAGGATTGACTTTTTATACTTGTAACTTTTCTTCCTTCCAGATATTTTTGAATAGCCCTATACTTTGATCAAAAAAAAAAAAATCCAAAAACCTCCAATGAGCTAGTATAGTGACAGCTTCATCATTCTTGCTTCTTTCTTCCACAGTTAATATAGCTCTTTTTGAGTATCTTTCAGCAAGATTTCACTCTTGCTGTCCTCAATGAGAAAGCTCTGTAGTCCTCATTCCATCTTTATACTGGATGGCTGTCTACAGCATATATTCAGTCCATCTCCTAGTGATGTCCTTCCTTCAGAGAAAACAGAATAGCCTGTTCTTTATGATGTACAGTGTAGGTTGATTTTTTGTTCTGATTACTCTTATAAATCTGGATTAACAACTTGGCTCAATAACTGTCAAAACTATTTTCACAGTTATTAGGATGCTCACAGGAGCATCTTGACACTGGGACAATGTACATGCTGTATTCTGTGTACTAGCTTCTTACCTTTCTGCTTTTAGGATTGCCTAACTGATTTTTTTACTTTGAAATAAATCTGACATTCAGGGCTCACTTTATGGCTTCCATTTGTGTCAGTTCTCAGCCCTGGTCCACCTTCTGAGGGATCCTTTCCCTAGTCAGCCTCTTGCCTGCTGGCTTTTCATGCTGAGGCTGAGTGATCTTCACAGTTCTGACATACTTGCTTCACATGCTTCAGCTGGACTAAACTGATATTTTTAGAACTGGACTCAGGCTTCCTTCCTGCTCCTCTAAGCTCTGTGTAACTTCTCTACATTTGTTACAGGTTCAGACCTGAGACTGACCACTGCTGAAAGCCTTCCTTATTTCAGTGTGAAACCCAGCGAAAATAGTATGCTCACTCAGGGCTGGTTCTTCTAATAGGATCAGAGTGTAGCTCCAGGCAAGAGCAACAGTATAGCTTATCCTGAAGATAAGGAGAAAGAAATGCACAGATAAAGAGCTTTTTAAAATAACATTACAGAATCTTAGTGGTTGGAAGGGACCTTTGAGATCATCGAGTCCAACCACATTAAAAAACAAAAAACCAAAAACACAACAAAAACCCCCCACACAAAAACAAACAAACAAACAAAAAAGCCACCCACCAACTAAACCCCACACCCACAACCCCACGCACAACACCCCACCACAAACCAATAATCTTGGCCACCATAGCATGCCCTGAAGAGCCACGTCTACACTTTTCTTAAATACCTCCAGGGATGTTGACTCCACCACCTCCTGGGCAGGCTGTTCCAGTGCCTGACCACTCTTTCAGTAAAGTAATTCTTCCTAATATATAATCTAAACCTCCCCTG